>VZSV01000181.1:1507060-1518380 GCA_013398735.1 Nothocercus julius | reverse complement strand
AATAGATCACAGTAAAATCTCCTTCCCACAGAAGCCTACCGGTGTACAAGAGAGAGAAATCCAGGGTTTTATAAACAGAAGGCTAGAAGTTTCCACTCAGAAGTTCCTAACTTGGCATAAATCCAATCATATCATAGCTGTTATAGCACTGCTGTCAACAAAGCTGTTAAAAAAAAAAAAAAAAAGAAAAAAGGCAGCAAGCAGGGTTTTCCCATCATATTTTAGAAAGGGCATTGTAACAAATAATCAGCAAGTCCTAAACACGTACTGCAAAATAGCTGAAGCTCCAATTGTTTTCCAAAAAATTATACTGTAAAACATGTAGATAAGACACAAAGATAAATGGATTATGCTCAAATATAAGCAGTCTAAAACCTGTATATTCGGATTTGCTGTTTAGAAGGCAATCAATATGCAACTACTATATTTAGATAATAATGATAACCAATCGCTTACCAGCCACAAAGCCAAGATTGGCTACTATTTACATCCTGTTCGTGTGCATTTTAAGCTTGCTCTGCAAACTGTGGTATACATCACTTAAATTTTATGTTATGCTGTGAGGTATGGAAGGAAATGGAAGGATACATCCTTCCCTCTTATTTCTGTTATTATATTCATTTTACCAGTCTGTAGATATTAGGTCTGTAATGTTCTCACTCCTCAACTGAAAGATCTTTGTGCCAATACACAGCAGTGTGGGATCTCACTAACACAAAGGCTTTGAGGCATAAATTGAGCCAATATCACAGCCTGCAAGAAAGTTTAAGGTTGCTCCCTCTTGTAATTCTTGCAGGCAGACACTTCCCCCCTCATTTTGTGTTGACTCTTTCAGTTATTGGACCCCTTTGTAAAACGGTGCAACTTGCCAGAAAACTCAACTCTCCCCCACTAGTTAAGCATTACCAAACAGGATTAGCTAATGGAAGGGTTTGGTGAGCAGAAAACAAAAAGCCTCCCTGCTTCCAGTGCGGGCAGATACCACATGGGCTCAGCCTCCCACCAAACAGTGGTCCAGGTAGGCGGCACCGCTACCACTCTGGAGCAGGGCATCTAGGAAACCTCCTACTCTTTGACAAGCAGAGTGTATTGCTGCTGTCACATTTTCACTGTCTGACTAGACCTAGCTTAAACCAACTAAGTCTGCCTGCATCTACAGGCTCTCTGCAAAATCTAATGGATATAGTACTGGAAATGCTCAAAACAATGTAGATGAAATGCATGCTTGTTAAGAATTATGCTGAAGAAGATAAGATCTAATTATGAAATAGTTTAAATTATTTCTAATAGAAAATGAAAGCATGGTGAAATCATTAACTTTTGGGGGAAACCACATTTAAAGAAGGGCTGGGTGAGAAATATTATTATGGCTTCATCCACTTCTACTGCAGCATATTTATTTCAGAGGGATAGCACGACCACCCAGGAAGATAAGTACCGTGATGGCTATGCAGAAGAAAAATCATTTATGCAAAGTAATATACTAGACTTGCATTTAAAAAACTCATTAAAATCTATTTTGGTGTCCTTGATTCAGTTGGCTGATCCTTAGAAGACGTCAAGCATGAGAGCAGTGAATTCTAACAGTAAAATTGAAAACCGACTTCTATTTTTCCCCCAGACCACTTCAGAAGGAAGGTCAGGAAAGACTCAGTAAAACAGCCAAAAGGAGCATTCAACCCTACAAGCAAGATTATTTCATTCATCGCTGAAGGGACACTACAAACAGAAAGACAGCAAGGGATATGCTAGTGGCTATACAGAGATCTTCTCTGTTACCACCAAAGTATCTGTTCCTTCTGTGTAGGTAAATCTATACCAACACATTTTCTCCTCTTTCCATCTTCTGAGACAAAAACTACAATAAAAATATTACTTACTAAAATGGGCATACCCCTATACAGCCAACTCCAACCCCAACCCTAACACAACACCTCACAAGCTTGCACACTGTACAGACAGCCGCCCTGTAAGCAAAATATTGCAGGTAAAGCTGCACTTAGAGGAAAATGTAAGCCCAGGGCCAAAACTGGTAACCCGCTCTGAGCTGCAAGCATGCGTTTAGGTGACAGAGAACCACCCCTGCTGATGCACAGACTAGGTAGATAATTTTAAGCCAACTCCTACCACCAGCACCTCAAAAGCGTCACTGTCCTGAGAGACAGCAAGCAAGAACCCAGCACCTACTGCAATAGGCTGATGCTGTCTGCTGACTATTCCTTCAGCGCAGCAGCCAACAGTTCCTGCCCTTCTTTTAAGCTGTGATCATTTCCCACAGTCCAACCAGGGCAGGACTGTAGCACCCTCTAAAATACAGGTGATACAGTCAGGCCTTCGGCTTACCAAGTTGATTCAGTCTTCCTTTCAAGTGCTAGAGGGATTCAAAAGCTTCAGGGAAGTGCCAAAGTGAAAAGGTCCTCCTCTTTTCCAACACAAGGCAATTCATCCAGAAATCTTATCTAATACCTCGGGCAGAAAACCTACCAAGTAACTGGTGAAATCTGGATAATTTGCCAGTCTAGATGTCTCATTGTTACAAAGATATTTTATCTTCTTCTTCTTCAAAGAAATGCTTTTCCTTCCAACATAGCTGTGGCTTCATTTTAACAACTTACCATTTCCTAGATCTCTTTTTCAAGCTAATTCAAATAAACGACCACAATGGGAACATCATTTGCTCCTCTCAGAATCCCAATTATCACAGAATGTCCACTAAGATAAAGCTCCAGACACAGCAGAGGAAGAGGGAAAAATATACTTGTAGCAGCTAGTAGCTGATGCAGATGATTTCCTGAAAGATGCGATGGCTTACGGACTGAACCCCAGTAAAATATTTGCTTTCCTAAGATAACTAACTATGGGGGATTTTTCTTCCATAGAACATACTCTAAACATGGATGGGATCAAAAATGCCTCCCACATCTTACAGGAAGAATGTTATTTGTTTGGACAGAGTAGCTTCTAGTCGTGTATCAGGTAGTCTGAGCCAACCAACTAGAAAGATGGGTCTCTCTTCCCAAACACTCCAATTCATTTTTACATGTCTTGCCTATGTGGCCTCAAGAAGCCACGTTAGGTTAGTGATGCAGAAAGCGCTTAAAGATTAAATCATTTCCTGAAATTCTTATTTTTATACTCTTTTTTTACTTCATCTCAGCTACTGCATCCCATAGATCATAAAGCATATGAATAGCAGATTTAAACTGAAACAAGACATCTTTTCTAGTTTTCTCCTCTCGCATTTGTAATATTCCAGGTGAAAAAAATGCAAAATTATGTTCATATGGGAGTGTGAGTGGTTGGCATTACACTGTCTGATAAACAGCTGTCATTTTTTAATTTATGGGCAACCCCCAACCCCAAAATACAGTGTGATCTTCTCTTTTATAGATGTGAGTTTGAATGAGAATGAAGAGACTACAGAGAACTTGAAAGATGTAATCTAAGAAATATATGTGCCATATGGAAATCAGAGGTAAAATAAGCATGAATTTTCCATGAATTCTCCCCTGTTTATAGAACTTTTTGGACTTTTCCTAAAAACCCTAGAAGGCTATGCAGCCCAACCACAGTTTCATTTTCTACACCTACTCCTTCCTTTCCCTGCCCATCCTTTCTACAGACAAGATTATTATTATGTTTTTTTTTAAAAAAAGGCACTGTGGCATTTTTGTGTGTGTGGCCTAAATTTGTATTTATCTGGGGCAAACGACCACATTACTGCGACACTACCCTGTTAACCTGGTCCTCGCTAAACACTGGGAGGAGCAGCGCCCTCCATCACGCGCGGGGCGCAGAGCCCGGCCGCCGGCCCCGGAGCAGGACGGCTCCGCCACGTCAGCCGGGGCTGAGGAGGGCAGAGCGCGCGGCCTCGGGGGCCGGCAGGCGGACGGCACCGGGCCGCAGGCCGCCCCTCGCGCGCCGCAACGAGGTCAGAGCAGCGCCCGGAGCTCGCGGCTCCCTGAAGCCGGCTTGGGGAGCGGAGCAGAAAGCGGCGCTGAGAGCAGCTGCTACCGCGAGGCTTGCGGAGCTCGGTACCCGAGGATGACACTTGCTCGCTTGAGACTGGCGAGCATTTTTTCAGCATGTTCTTAGGAGCACGTCTTTAACTGTGCCGGAAGGTAAAGCCAGCGCTTCATCTCCCGGAAACCTCTGACTCTGTAAGAAAAAACTCAAAAACCTCAAAAAAAAAAAAAGAATAAATAAAGAGAGAGAGTGTGGCAAGTTCCTCCCTGCCCCTTCCCCTCTTTAAATATAAAGCTATATTATGCTACAGAAAACATTTATATCAATCCCAGGGAATTATTTCTTAACACTCTACCAAAGTCTCTCTTTAAAGAAATGGCTGAAGTGAGGCTCACCTATTAATTATCAACTGGAGAATTATAGGAGAAAGCAGTAAAGTTTAGATACAGAAATATCTGTAATAACTTTAGTAGAGTTTCTGCTCAGTTGAAATTGTTGTTTGGTTAACGAGAATGGTTGGTGAGTAAAAAGGTTCTTGTGTATTACAGTTAGTGGAGGAGAACCGGCTACTGGAGGAAGATGATTAGCAGTGTTACCAGCCCTTCTCTCTGCATAGACTATGAAGCCACAGAAAATCTGTCTAAAAACCTTTCAATCCAGCCACGATGTGGGAAGATATCTCCACGCAAGGAGAGGAAAGAGAACAATAATTTACAGAAGGAAGCACCTAGCAGTAGAAGAAATTCAGTGGACTGCAGAAAACACCAGTTTAAAGAGAAGAAAACTATTTCTTTAATCCTCAAGGTTGAGAAGTCTTCACCACCATCACCACAACCACAATTTTTCAAAAGAAAACATTTCCACCTGGGTTGCTCTAGGGAGGGGTGGGAGGAGGAGGGTGGAAAATGAGTAAAAGAAGTGATGAAAATTCTTGAGCTCTTTGGAACCAGACCGCTGACTGCTCTCTAATACCCCAAGGAAGAAATGGTGACACTCACTAGAAGCTGGTGAAGGATTGCTAGGTAATAAACTAGCAATAAACCTCCCTTTCCTGTGCAGATGATAAAGGATGATCCTTGTCAGTTCTGTTGGCAGACAAAACAAAAACCCCAAAAAAGCAAAAACACCAAGAAAAACTAAAACCTTTAGAAGATGGGCTTCAGGTGGGTATTTGGCAATCAGGGAGAAGCGAGAGGAGCAAATGGAGAGAGAGGCTGAGCTCTCCCATAGCTTGATTTATTGAGGGATGGCTCACAAAGAGCAGCACTTGTTCTCCTATCTCCCACAACAAAAACACCTAGTAGTTTTGTTAACGTGTAAACTTGTTTATGGTGTCTTATTCACCTTGACTCGTGATTATATCTGATCACAACAAGTTAAAGATACTCTCTAAGATTTCAAATGCACATTCAAAAACATATTTTAAATCCTGCTATGATAGAAGAGAAATACAGTAAAAGGAAAATACTGGAAAGGATAATGAATCTATATTAAATTTTATAGAGACCTATGCTTAGACAATATGATGTCTTAACAAGAAAATAGCAATTCAAAATACAAAAAAAAGTTCACTGAATATCTTCACTTATTAAAGAAAACACAGGCAGCAAACAATACAGCAGTACATTTTATTAAGTACTTTTAAGAAGATGTTAACTAACTCTTACATTACCTAAGCCTAGGGGATAGATATACAATGTTTTAAAGGCTGTAAATGAACATTGTTGCACTGCAACTAGCCATAAGGTATAATTTAAAGGACCACTAAAATTTGACATATATACTGTATGTGTAAAATTTAAAGAAAAAAGCCAATTTATTAGTACTTTTCAATTTTCATCACTTATTTCATATCTCTATTAGCATTTCATTTTTAATGGGATTTGTGTATTTTTATCTTGAAACATTTCTGTAGAAAACTTTGTCCGTGAACAGCCATCAGATTAATGAATCATTAAACAAACACCTATTTTATGAGCAGGTATCTTTTAGTAAACTCATCTGTGTAGCTTATTTATTGCTGATTTTCAAATGTACAGATAAAAATATTTCTGGGATATTAATTTTGCTCTCAGACTTGAAATAAAATAAAATCATTGAGCTAATAACAGCAGCAGTAACAGGAGAAACAATTGTTATGATTACTAATCTCCTAAAACAAAATAGTTTGTATTTTGTATTAAGCTCACATTCCAATAGTTTTACTATCAACTATATTAATGGACTCCTGTGCCAGTATCTAAATGCCAAGCAATTAATGACATTGAACTATAAACTGCCTTTCCTTTTCTCATGTAGGGGTGTCTTATAAAGCAAATGCAATTCTATCACTTCAAAGATTTAATGCAGGCTTTGTGAGGTTAATATTCCCAAGTAGCTCCAGAATAAAGAACTGTTTTAATTAACCTCTACGATTTAAATACTGGGAGAAATCAGAATTTAAAAACTTGAAATAAGAATACCACCATAACAACAAGAACAATACTACTACTCTGTGGATCAGAGCCAAACTACTGATTTGAGAACTTTGTTTTCTTTTGAGAAATACACACATTTAGATCATCATATTGTATTTTTAAAATTCATAAACAAGATTTTTTTTTTTTTTCCCTAAGTTTAACATATTAAATCCGTAAGAGATTTTACATAGGTTTTGTAGTTGAGACAAAGGTTTCCTTTCAGGATATTTATTGATAAATACTGAGGTTTTTAGGTTGTAAAAATGATTAAATACAACATTGCCATCTCTACACTAAAATACTTTGCAAAAAGAGGTTTCTGTTAAAGAAGTGGGAGGTTGATGGCATGCAAACAACTGTCCACTTAGGAATAAAGGAAGGATTAGCAGATAGACGTCCCGTCTTTTCCTAGATTATCTTTTCTCTCTTTCCAGTCTGGCAAAATGCTCACACTAAGGAGGCTCAAATTCTCAGTGTTTCTGATATGATATTAGACACTAACTTCATTTTGGTACATAAAAAGCTCCTAATGGTGCCCAGGGCCACTACACTTTGCTCATCTCATACACATAAAAATGGTTATACATGCTATCTAGGTTTAGAAAGATAGAAAAATATGGAATAAAAATTAAATTAAAAATCAGGAGGACAGGGCTCATGGTAAATGTCCCTGCCAAACAGGTTTGCAGGGCACTCTGATTCTCCAACCAGCCACCCAGATAGAATCGGCCCCCCTTCGTGCTGGTGCCTGAAGAGATGCACCGGGCACCTGCTCGGGAGGAGAGCGCCAAGCTGCAAAATTGCTCCTGCAAACTGAAAATGGACAGGCCTTCTTCCAGCAGAAGGACCTTATTAGCTGAGCAGAGTAAAGAAAGATACAGATTGGGAAATTGTTTCTGAACTTTAACTAGGCAACTTTTAGCGGAAGGTGCCACAGGATTGCTAAGAAGCAAACACACATTATTTTCATCCAACAGAGTTTTGGAAGCTTATAAAACAAAGGAAAATGCATTTTTGTTACATTTTATTAACAAACAGTAGTACTCCTTTGTAATATAAAATACTTCGCCCTTCCCAATAATGGCACTTAGCACATGCAAGTTACTACAGAGACAGATACATATGGGAGGACAATACACGCTAACATTAAAGGTTTCATATGCAATAGATCAGAGTTATTTCTCTTTTAGCTAAATCATGTCTCTAAGTGATCTCTTTAAACATTGTCATTGCCAAGAAAGTTGTCTAGAAGTCTAAAAGGAGTCTTTTGATTTTGGTCATCGTGCCTTCAGCAAGCACAAGCCTACACTGCCTCATTTCCAGTAATGCTGCTTCATGGTGTGCCCTCAATTTTGTGTTTGTGCTCAGCTTTGAGTTTATAGGAAATTATCCTTGTTTTCTGCCTGGACATATTCCTTCCAGTTACTTGATTCTGGAAGACAGCACTCCAAGGCTGACAAGCTAGTGCCTATTACTATCTCATAAATACAAATATAAATCACTGCAGGGAGGAAAAAAAAAAATAAGAAAGGTTTGACATTTACTGGAATGATACAAACAACACTGAACAAACAGAAGTATTCCCCCAGTGGACAATAATCAGCTATTCCCATTACCGGGAGAAGACGGAGCACAACAGGAGTCACAGTTTCACTGAACTCTAGAGTTGATTAAACAGCCTTAACTAGGGAGGTAAAGTCATATGTGTTTAACAATTATTTGCTGCTACAGCATCTCGTCACACTGATGAACTAAGTTTTTTTTTTTTTTTTTTTTTTTTTAAAAAAAGCAGAAACCTGATTAACTCCAATCCATGAACCTGCAAAGGTTGAAACCAATTTGCCCTTCCTGAAAACATTATGTCTTTAAAAAAAGCAAAGTACAGATGAACTAATAGTATGCACAAGTATGGTTCCTAAATATTTAAAATGTTTTTCTTTTAAACCACTTCAGCTCTTAGCAAGGTAAGGAAACAACTTTTAGAGGTGCAGGCCACTGGTGGTTTTTCCACAAGCCAAGATAAAAGGCAGGATGAGTGGGTCTGGAAGTCAGTTGCTGAAAGCCTGTTCTCCCTCCCGCCTGCCCCCAAATCTACTATCCAAGTTCTACTCCGGAGGCAAGAAGCCAAGGTTGGTATCGGCCTGATACAACCTGAAGCAGGTTGGCTACACAAGATTCAGTGTCTCAAAACACCTGTTTTTCTACAAAGTTATACTGCTGGTTTCCTTCGTCTCTCATTTCATACTCCACAGAAAGGAGGCTGGAAAAGCTGGCAAAAACACGTACACCTGCGTGAGAATTTTCACCCAGCCACTTCCTTGTCGGACACTTGCCCGCTCGCTAAATACAAGCGGGCTGGATTTTCAAAAAGTCAATCTATAAACACATAACAAGAACAGAAGTAGGAACTTTTGCTAATGCTCCGAATTTTGGCTGAACAGTTTGTAGGAACCATTTAAAGCATTTCTCCCTTGTACCTCTTTACTTTGGAAAGAAGATAATTATTCCTGTGCTAAAAATAAGCCCAGTTTCTCAAGACACTAGGAATTCACACTGGGCACCAGGCACCTGTGTAGCTGAGACAATGAAATCCATGAAGGATTTATGGCTTACAACAAGCAGAAGTGTCAATCACTGTTGATGATGACAGGCAACAAACATTATTCTAAACATTAATTTTGATTAATCGAGTTCTCCTGTAATGGTAATAGCCAACTTTCACAAAAGGATGCTTTCCTATATTCCTGACAGGAAAATGTCTGATTAATATACTAGCTTGTCCTTTCCTCATTTTCCTGTGGTTCACAGTACAACAAATATTAAGCACGACCATTCATCTAGTGGTGGAGGACTACAAACACAACAGTGAAAAGGACAGGAAAAAGAAGCCATTTTTATCGTAACTTTAAGCTATAGGCTCCTATATCATACTGACAAGACCACATATGTTCTGAAAAGAGTTTTACTTAAAATGTGCAAAATTTGAGACCGAACTACAGAATAATTGACTGCTAATTCTGGGCTGTTTTCTAGTGATTTGAGAGCGCGAGGATTTTGTGGAAAAGATTTGTGGTGAGGTACAGAACTCAAAACTGGACATGCGACCACGACTGGCACAACTCAGTAATGAATTTGAAACCTGCATGTAATCCAATATTTTTGCACAACTTTGCACAACAACAAACCACATTTTTGCTCAACTTAAACACGTTAAAGGAATTTCAGCAGCTCACCTACTACAAAGCTTCACGCTCATTGTGCCAAAATCACTTCAATAACTCGAGGCAGTTTTGCCACAACACAAATTGTGCTGATTTCACGTCACACAGCTTAGACATGGAAACAGATGAAGGAGTTTCACATTTTGTTCACGCTTTGGAAGGCCGCTTCCAGTCAGGCAGTAGTTCACTCGGCGCAGGTTGTGCTGACTCAACACCAGACCCCTGCCTAGCAGCATCCGCGTGATAACCTAGGGCTTGTGACGGAGGCTCAAACTTGAACAGCAGTTCAGAAATAAACCTGAAATTTATGGCCTTTATTGAACTCAAGGCAGAAATGAATTGATTTGCCCTAGTTACTAGTGCAAAATAAGCATTTTATTAAAAGCAACGGGCACCTGGTGAAGACTCGTTCAAGGCAGGGTCCCCTCTGGCGCAGCCTTGCGTGACGGGGCTCCCTGCCCGTCTCCCCCGGGGCCCGCGAGCCGGCTCTTTGCACCGGGCTGCCCTCCGGCCCCGCGGGCAGCAGCTCCGCGACCCGTTCACACTGGAGACCTGTCCCACCGCAGCCCTTACCAGGGAGGGGAGCCACAGGCACCGTCCTGCGCTCCTGCCCTCCTCCCAGCCTGCGCCTGTCGGCCTCGGCAGGCGTTAACAGACACTCACCGGCCCAGACCGAGCCTGGCTCTGCGCCCCTGTCCCTCTCGTGAAATAAAAACACAGCCATTCTGCTCTGCATTTCCAGCTCAGCAAAATCATCTCACCCCAATCAGCGCGCGTTATCTATACAAACGGGAAAAACAAGGTTTTGGCCAGGTTTTAGAATGTTTTAGTAAAGCCTGATAGGGAGGATGTTCTGTTGGTTTGCTTGCTCATAAACGTTTCCTTCTTTTAAATAAAAGCACACTGAACACTGAGCCTGTATTACCTGACTCTTCCTCTCAGGCATTTACAGAAATCACAGTAACCACAAGCATATGGTTTGAGAACACACGCACACAGTCTCTTCGGGCACAACGTTAGCCAGAAAGACCAATGCCCCATAACAGCTCACGCAAGGGCCCCACCTCGAGCATCTAACACCTTTTTTTCCTCCCTTTGATCTCCAAATTGCATGTGAGAAAACGAATCAACCTATTCCCACTCTACTCTGAAATCTCACAAGCAAAAAGCTTCCAGAAAAGCTTAAAACATAAGATGATTACAGGATAACAATAACAGGTGCAGAATAAAATCACTGGTTTTTTTTTTTTGGTTTTTTTTTGGTTTTTTTTTCAAGTAAGAGTGAGACCATAATTATTTTGCAGATCCGTTTGAACTGTCAGAAAAGTGGTAGAGTCTCAACTCATAAAAATAACACATTAAACCTCAAAGGCATGATCCTCTCTTGATACATATGAACACATGCTACGTAAAACAAGAAAATACATAAACACGGCTATTTAAAAGCCAGTTGGAAAGCGTAAGAACCCAAAATATACATCAGACTATCTTAACAAAATAATGTTTAATGACGACAGCTTAAGCTTGCAATTACATGACATTCTCGAGCAAAATATCACTTCTACTTATGGCAAAAGATTTAAAACTGCAAAAACAACTGAAGCATTTATTCATTTATATGCCATTTCAAGATGAAAAACCCTGCCAAGGGCAATTCTGTACTATCTTTCTCTT
>VZSV01000181.1:1472895-1506925 GCA_013398735.1 Nothocercus julius | reverse complement strand
AAAAAAAAAAAAAAAAGTAAAACAGGAGATATCTACATCTACTGGCAATAGCTAGGTATCAGTGAATCTGCTACCACAATAAATTTGCTTAAAGCAAAGCTCTTCGTTTAGTAGTTTTCATACAGCAGGCTCCTGCTGTGAAGAGGGGTTGACTGATACTGTTGTAAGCAACATAGCTCTATAATAAACTAAGCCAGTATTACCATCAAATCACCTCTTACAAAACTCCCCCCCCCAACATCACACAGTCAATTTAACAAAGTTCTAAACAACTTGCACAGCAACTCAAACATTGAAATAAATTCCACTCTCCCTCTTCCCCTCCGTGCTGATTAGAAGAATAGGAAGTCACAGGTCAGTGGAACGGTGCCCCAGATTACTTCATCTGTTTACCTTTGCTGACAAGATTGCATATTGAATCAAGGCTAAGGAGGAATGGTTTCACACTTTCATTATACATGAGAAATGAAGAATATCACCAGTTCCACGGCACAGTAATAAGTGCTAGAGCTGGATACAGAAGCTCTCTCACTTCTTTCTAAAAGAGGGAAACCAAAACACTATCTGTATGAAATTTGGTATCACTTTTCTTCTCAAAATCAAATATCTGATCATCACACTACAGGATTTTACATAAAAGGAAACTGATGGCAAGAAAAAGTCCATCATCCATCCAAAATAAACACTACTTCAGGCTTGATAATCTCCAAAATACATACACACAAACCTACAAAGGAAATAAGGAAAGGAAGATACATTAGGAAAAGCAAACAAATTACAGGGAAGCATCTTTTCCCCCAGTTTGACACTGCTCTTCTCCATCGTGAAATAAAACCAGTTCAATTACAAAGAATGCAATCAGGAAGAAGGCTTAGGCTTATTTAACCTAAAACAGGGCATGAAACTTCGCCAGCTCACAGCTGCTGCCCTGCTACAAGCTAGATCTCTTCCCAGTGCGGCAGGCACAAACCAGGACCATGGAAGCCTGCACAGTCCAGGACAGAAAGGCTGATGGAATTGCATGGGACACGCTCCTATTTGCGTTGAGGAATCCCTTAATATTTAAAACTGCTTTTAAACAAAAAACAAACAACAAACCAGAAAACCCACTTTTACAAAAAAAAAAAAATCAACTGAAAAAATGCATATATGATTTTTTTTCATACAAGAAAAAGGAGAACAATCTTAATTTTCTCCTCCTGCTGTATCTTTAATAGCAGATATAGCTTCTGTCTTTCCCTAACCACAAAGCACAGTAAAAATAATTTTTGTTTACCTTTTGCTAACTGGGAGAGTTTGTGCTACCTCTCAATAATCTTTCACAGCAATTATCATTATTTCTACTTACTTCATTTCTATAAATGTATTCAATATGAACTTGAATCTTAAACTAGAAGCAGCTCTTCAACATTACAGAAAACCTGACATGCTACATAAATATAGCCAAACACAGACAAGAGAAGAAACAGTGACTTGCCTCTTCCAAAGCACCTCACACCTCAGAGCTGGGGCAACACGTGCAGTAAGGCACTGCCTTATGTATCTCTGACAGCAATGCCACCTACCCTCGAACTTCGTGAAGAAATACAGAATTAGGAAGACTCCTCTGATCCCAACATAGATATTTTGCAGTCAGCTGCTTACAGCCAACGTAGAGGTGGAATCTTACTTTTTGCAGAACTTCCTTGCAAAAAAGCCTCTCTCTTAGGTGGCTTCAAAATTACCTCCCTAGCCAAGAAGGCAGGTGACCATAGTCAACACTGGGGAAATAAAGGACTATCTCATGCAAAAGCTACGACCATTTGGCCTTCATCTGAGGGCTAGGATCATGATATGAGTAAACTTCCAATGCCTCTGGAAATTCATCAAACGTGCAATTGCCCGTGGTAGTAATATAATAGGAATATTCTGTCCAGCTGAATGTCTTTCGTGTTAATAGCATACACTCTGAAACTGAAATATTTGTGTCTCTTTAGACTGCTGTTTTGTCATTCTGTGCAGTACTATCCTTTTTATTTACATCTCCTTACTGATCCAACTTCCATCTGTTGCCACTTTTATTATATAGACTACAAACTCCTTGCGGCAAAGATGGCCTCTCTGTTAGGTATCCATAGAACAACCATAACAATAATGTCCTGAATTATTATCCAACCATGCTGTCCAGGAAAAAATATTTCTAGTCTTCCATAATTCTGGCTATCCAGCATGCAGGAAAAAGGTCTTCTGAGCCATTTTCTCTTCCTGAAGCCAAATCCTGAAACAATTGCCTTTATATACTCCACAAAGATGCGGCAGTTCAATAGCAGGGTTTACTAATAACAATTTTAGATGGGGAAAAATAAAGGACAAAAATTCCATGCAATTCAAGAAAATGGTGAAGAGTGCAGAAAACATGGGTGAAATTCATCTGTAGATTGAGAACAGGATGACTGATGGATCCAGTCTTTGGACAGGGGCTTTCTCTAGCTTCATGCTTCCTCATTCAGTCAAATCTTGGGCATTTCCAAGAACGAAGATTAAATAGCTTCTCTGGACTCATCTTTCAGTTTTTGAAAACCATCACGGCAGGGTTTTTTTTTTTTTTTTCCCTCCTCTCTCTCTTTTAGTGAACTGGAATTTCTCATGTCCCAACGCCTATCCATTGCCTTCTGCAAAGTGTTCTGCTGCTCTGCTTTCTCCATATCCTTCCATTAGCCAGAAGTAAACAATAAGCAGTAAGATCTCTCCAAGCCTTCTCTTCTTAAGGCTCCACAATCTATGAAATTCAGGGAACTCAGCCCTTTAAACTCTTTAAATTGTATGAGTATCTCTTCCTATTTCTCTTGCTAAAATTTTAATTAACTATAGTTTTTAAATGATTTTTTTCAAAAGATAATCTCCTGTAAGGAGAGAGGATTGAAAACATTTATCTCAGCAATAGAATTTGCCATATACTCTCAAATTCTTGCCAGTATTAGCTTTCACACCCCGCACCGACTGCTTACCATTTCACGGTAACTCTACCTCAGGTCATCAACAGAGAACGATCAGGTTTCAAAAGAATACACTTCAATTTCTTTTGATTTAGAAATTTGGTCTTTAAATTATCAGTTCCCAAACTGCTAATCTTGGGAAGTAAGAACAGAGTGGGGAAGTTTTACAAAGGAACATTATAGAGGAGGTGTTCAGCCTAAAATAAGCCTTCTTGAGAAAAGCTTACAGAACCAGCCAAGGCACGATTCTAGAGAAGAGGAAAAGAAAATGAGCGAGTGTCAAGGTATGAAGGAATACTGCCTTTTTAGTAACTGCAGTTGTGTTTTATCATCTGTATAAAACACTCACCTCTACTTAAAAATATTCCTGCATAATTCAGACCCTGAGATTGGAGTTCAAAATTTAATAAAGTTTGATCACTGCAGAAGAACAGGATAATCAACCAAGCCATGTTCACAAGTCATGAATGATTCCCAGAGCAATTCCTACACCAAAGCATGTCTAATGCAAGGCTGATGTACATGAGGAGTTGATGTAAAACACAAATTTGCAAATTCTGGCAAAAATGCCTGCTTGAATTTGAGGCCATCCTGATACCTGGATCTAGACACTCTTCCAATTAACCCTCTCCCAATTGACCCTCAAATCCTCAGTGAAGTTGCTTGAGTATAGGGAGGCTAATGTCTTCTCCTACCTGTGAAATCTTCTTGGTTTTCTCTTTGTCTCAGTTCTAGACAATTTGTTATGTATGGGAGGCTTTCCTCTCATTTTGGTTATACCTTCTTCTACGACAACAACCTTTACTTCACTGTGCAAACCTTCACTTTGCCCACTATGATGGCAAAAAAAAAAATATGTAATTGAAACATATATTAAGACATAAATCAGTATCTTGTTATTTCATATGTCCTTCTGCAGAGTCAGCATGTTTCATGTATTTTTTAAACTGAAATGCTCAAGCCATTCAACAGACAATATGTAATATGATGATGTATCTAAGGCAGCAACAATTTAATTTTACAAACTATGATATGTACATGTAGGAGGAGCTGTGTTTCCTTAGAAATAAGAGCCCTACTACTACTTCATTAGCCATATTTTTAGGTCTTAAACTGCTAAGACTCATATATATAATACACATATAATATTTACAAGTAGTAAAGAAACTAGGCATTTAATGCCAAAGTAAAAAATAAGAAAAATAAAAGACAAAACTGCAATTTTTAAAGTCACAGTTACATATAAGCCAAAAGATGGAAAGGAGTGACATTTTCAAAATATCACAGATACAATTAATTCCATTTCATAAACGACCCGGCATTTTAATGAAAAAAGTTAATTCTCAGTGGAATTTTTAGAATGTAGATGAAGAAAAATTAACATGCAATTACACAGTCAAATTATCATAACTTTATTTTAAAATCAAAGGAGTGAAGCCTCCTGTATCACTGCTACTTATGGCATCTTTTGTTAGTTTATTTTAAACTCCATTTTTATTTCAAGTTCAGATTTCTACACTGCACCAGCATTATTCTAAAATGATAATCAACCAAGACTGAGAGAATTCCCCAGGAATCTGCAAAAAGTCATGATACTTCCATTAATACGCAGTGTTGAGCAACTCACTTTTCCTAAATTTCCCAAGACAGCACGTATACTTTAGTTTCATCCTTCCACTTCCAGATCATCTCCCCCTGATTGAGGGCTGAGGTCATGGACAGAACTTAGCCGCCACATATACCAGCATGAACTACAGATACCCAAGATTTGTTCCGTACATAAATCTGGGGTATTTCTCAGGCTCTTAGAAGTAGATCTTAAAATAAATAAATAAATAGATATAAAAAAAAAAAAATCACTTAATGACTGACATATAAAACTCAAATCAAGAACTGCAACAAGTATTGAATTATGCAGTGTAACTAACTGGATCTGCAAACTGAAAATATTCAAATTCATACATTTAATATCAATTAAAAATATTTAAGTGGTTCCCTTGACAAAGCAGTTCCAGAAGGTCTTGAACTTCTCTAATTGCCTCAAAAGTGAAACAAAGTGAAAAACAAAAACCATGTCTCTGTTATTAGATGCAGCAGCTATCAAAAGCATCTGTCTTCTTAAAAATAATAATAATAATAATGGAACGAAGGGAAAAGAGCAAAAAACAAAGAAAGCCTCTAACTTCCCCTGACATCTGATCAAGAGACTGCTGCATCTTTCTTTTTTGGAAAAGAAAACAAACAAACAAACAAAAAAGACAATTAATAGCTGTTGGGGTATATAAATTCATTTTATTCAAACAAACTGAATGAAAGCAAACCCTGAAAGAGTGTGCATGTGTATTTGTGTGTATATTCCCCAAGA
Organism: Nothocercus julius; assembly: GCA_013398735.1. Lineage (NCBI taxonomy): Eukaryota > Metazoa > Chordata > Aves > Tinamiformes > Tinamidae > Nothocercus > Nothocercus julius. The sequence continues at coordinate 1,501,585 of VZSV01000181.1, read as the reverse complement.
CATTTCAAAAACGTGTTACCTGATTCCTTAACTTTAACTGTGCTACCTTATGAAGAGCTGAGGTGGGGTTGTTTGTTTTTACACAGAACGCTTTTATATTTCATGCTCCAGGGTGACTGTGAGCAATGGGAGACTGCACTTACCTGCTGAGCCTGGTACCTCTGCTGGGCCTGCGACAGATACTGTGCCTGGGGTGGCAGATGCTGAGGCTGTGGCTGCTGGTTGTAATAGGATTGCTGGCCCTGCTGGCAGTAGCCGCTTACACCTTGCTGACCATACTGAGGCGGGATCTGTTAGGAGAGTCAAGCAAAGCAAGAACATGAGTCAAAACACAGGACAACATGAAGCCGAGGCAGGTTACAGCTATGTGCTAACCTCAGTGCAGGTGATGCCCTCAGCTGTGAGCCTGGCCCCACTCTTTCACTCAAGGGTAAGTGCAAGTCCTTAGATCCTCTCATGGAACATCAGCCTGAGCTCTGTAGAAACTCTATAGAGTTTCTCTTTTCAGGTAAAACATCTAAGCGAAGTACTGTGCTCTGAACATCACAATCCCATATATCCAGTCTCAAAATACAGAAACAGGTATTTTAAGTATGGTAGCTATCCATAAGCTCACTCCTCAAGTAAATTTAGAGAAGAATTAAGGCAGTCACCCAAAATTAAAACCACAGAAAGAAGGCATAACTCTAAAAAAGGCTTTGAAAGAGAAATGTACTATTTTTCTTGTGAAATCTCTTGCCAAGAAGCCCCAGATTCTTAATGCTATATCCACATGTGTTTAAACTTTCCACAAAAACAGCTGTGGTTGGGTAATTTTTGGCTTTTGTCAAGTTCAATCTTTTGCAAACTTCTCCTTTGCTAAGATGCATCTTTTGGGAAAACAAACAAAAACAGAATAAAGGATTCAAGTGAACAGTGCAACATAAAATAACCTGATACCCATCCTACTAATGGGCAAATCAACACACCTATCATGCAATGAAAAAAACACACACACACCACCATAATATTTTAAAAATCAGACATCCAACAAGCTCACAATATTGCCCCTATTTCAGGAGCTTGTAACTCTGCGCCCCAACGCTGGTATTTTATGTTGCTTCAGATGACAGATAAAACACAGGATTTCTCCTTTCTTGGATGGGGGTCTCACAAATTCCAAGCTTCTGTCCTATGCAGATGTGCTGGATACTTCAGGATATCTGAAATGGTACTACATACCAATGCTTAGATATCTGAATTGTTCCCACTGAGTCTCTGATACATAGATAAATCTGTTTACTGAACATATAAACACATGCCCATTCAGCCTAAGGTTAACTGATTACATTCATGCAGCAATATTTGCTAGGCAATAATAGTAATATAAAGCCAAATTTAAACACATGTTTAAAATCCTATGTCCAAGAACAAGCTGTTGTTCTTACTATCGCAACTTAATTTGTTCCTATTACTTCTGTCAGAAGTTGACAGCCGTCCTTCCTGCTAACTCCCAATATCAGCGCTGCAACCCCAGGCTTTGCTTGCACTGCCTTTTCCTTCACCCTCACCTGGTAGGCAACCGAGGCTGGGACCAAATTAACCCCTTTTTAAACACCCCCTCCTCTGCTGAGGCACAGATGAACCAATAAAGGCGCCAGCTGAAAGGGGTTTGTTGGAATTACCACTGGGCAGAGAGACAGCTGGAGTCGGGGATGAGCGCGCCAACCGCATGGCAAGGTGCCCGCCGGCTGCAACGGTCACAGCGCCTCCGCCGCTTCCTAGGAAGCGCTGACGAGAAGCCTACGGCCCACCTGGGCCCCAGTAACACCAGGAAGGGAAAGCAGGAGATCCTTACAGAAAAATATAGGCTAGGGAAGCGAGGAGAGACTGAGTTTAAATGCCGGGCTGACAATGTGGGGCAAGGGCAAGTTAGATTCATCAGGAACTGGAGCATTTCTGCAGTAAAGATATTTGTACAGGAGGTCACTGAAACACAGGAACAAGGTTGCTGGCACCTTTTAAAAAAACAAAACAAAGCAAACACAAAAACACTTCCTTGATTTTAACTGAAGAGAAGGGTTTAGAAGAAACACAGGCTTCAAGTACAACATTTTATTACAAGTAAAGACATGGAGGTTCTGGGTCATCAAGTGAAGACTGGGAGAAAAAGAAAGAATGAAAGCGGGAAAATTGACTTCATACTAAGCAGGTGACAAGAAGCAAGCCCAACAGTACACTGGCTTCTGCCCAAAGGCTGGGAGCACTAGAAAACCCAACCTCGAACAAAAGCACTGACACTGCAGCCATAGGGCCAATTTTTCCACTAAAATTGTTTCCACCAAACAGATTCCCGCAACAGTGGAAAACCCTCTTGTATCGCCCCAGGACACAGAACGCACAGGAGAGACAACCAGTGGCGAAGCCACACTATACGCTACGGCGCGTTTAGGAACGCATCAAAACAAACCCCTGCCTCAACAAGCATCCAAGGCCTGGAGTTACCGACCACACGGATTGCCATCGGGAGAAACCAGCGCCAGGACCGTCACACGCGGCCAGGCCAGGGCAGCACCGACAGCGCCACACTGAGTGACACCAGCTACGGCAGGGTACAAAACAGTCGGGGGAGGTTTCAACAGGCCACAATGGAATATAGCGCAGAGACCAGGTGACTGCCAAAGGCTGTTCCACGGAGCTGTTCCACCTGCGTAAGGAGACACGCAGCTTGCTTTAGTCCCCAGCAACACGAGTAAGCCCCTTCTCTGTCCTGCAGCCGCAGAGCCGATACGCAGCCGCGGCCATAACGCATTTCAGCAGAGAATTAGTTGCATGGGAGCAACGAAAACTAAGAGAACTACCATGCTTGTGCTTAACTTCAAAACATGTAACTACATAAAATGAGGAAATCTTGTTAAAATGAATTTATAATAGGCAGCTACAGAATGAAAACCTGACTGGCAGCGAAGGTGCTTAACCACCAGCCACACACGAATCACAGAACTGATGTTCACCACCTATTAACAAAGACGCAGGAAGACCAAAGGGACATCGGCATGGCTCGCAGCAGGTTGCTAGAAGCTAAAAGGCATTCTTCAAAAAGTCAAAAACAAGTCCAAATGAAGAAAACAGAAAAGATTGTAAACTCTAGCACTTCAAATGTAGTAAATGAAATAAGGCAGGCCAGAATGACTTGGACTAACCGCTATGAAGGGGAATCAAATGAGTAATAAATCATTCTTCAAACACAAGAGGAGCAGGAGGTCTGCCAGGGAATCTGAAGTGCCAAGTGATGATCACGGTATAAAAGGAGATTCAGAGAAAACAGGGCCATCAAAGAGAAGCTTAATGACTTTTCTGCACTGTAGTGAACTGTGGAAATATCTTGGGTATGTTCCCATGCTGGAATCCTTTGAGAGGAACTCAAAAGAGTGTGTCAAACTGGTGGGGCTATGGAGCAAACTGACATATAGTACCACTCACAGGTCTAAACAAACTCCAGAATAAAAGAGCCTAATTGGTATGGTCCTGGTATGTAATGTGCAACTCAGAGCTTCTTTGGTACCTGGAGTATGACTCTTAAAGAGGAGATCTGATTATTTGAAGACTGTAAAGGACTGATGACTGTTCTGCATAAATCAGTACAAGCAACATGAAGATCACAACTAAGAAACATCAACACCGCTTTTACAAACTTATTAGATTTATCTGAAGGGGTCAAACACAAAGGTCCTGAGAGCTGCCACAAGAATGATCAAAGGCATGAAACAATTTCCATCCAAAGAGGGTAATTACCCAGAACTCTTCAAGTCTAGAAAAGAGACAACGAAGTGAGAGAATGACAGAAAGCTACAAAATCATAATGCCCAAACCAACAATCAGGAGGCATCGAATGAAGCTGCTTGAAGAAAATTTCAAAGCATAAGGGAGGTAAATTCTCTAGCGATGGAGATAGCAGACATCTGAAACTCCCTGCCAAAGGATGTTCTGAATGCCGAGAGTTTACATGGGTTCACATGAAGACTGGACAATTTCACAAAAGACAGATCCTCTGAGGAGTTGCAAGCATGTAAAGATGCATCTGGCTCAGGAAGTCCTTGACCTGAAAACAGTTGGAGGCTTGAAGAGTTTTAGGGGGAACCATCATATCTTTGCTTTGTTCTTGCTCTTTTCGAGGCATCCAACCGTAGTGTTCTCATGAACTACATGATTTTCTGTCTAACCCAATGTAGCCATTCCTATGTTCTAATCTCCTCTTTACAGCACATATATATCTCCTGAGGTAAACAGGATGAAAATACAGCCTGCAAGATGTCTGAGACTGCTCCAATTTCTTCAATTTTTATCCTAGAAAGCTACTTCTACACATTGTTATAAAAAAAAGTTAATGAATTCTTTTAATGACCTTATATAATAGCTATTTATGTTGAGTTTTCCTCCATACTCTCTCAGCCAAGACTATTTATATTCTCCATATTCTTCAGCACAGAGATCCACAACCACTACTCTAGTAAAACACTCAGTATAATTTCTGTCGCTATTTAAATAAATAATAAACAACAACATGCAAATTAATCCTCCTGCTTTACAGATGGGGATCACAAGATGCCGCTTATGGACAAATGTTTATTAAACAGCATATAAAAAGACCTTAATTAAAATCTCCCCAGAACAAAACAAATCTGAAGCCAATTACTTAACAATGCTTCAGGTGAGTGACCCAAACATCATTTTCCTTCGTAAGGCAATGCCCCTCCACCTTTCACACTTGCAGCATGTTCTCTGTAGCGCACGCAAGCCAGAAGAGCAGAATTCGGGAGGCGTTAGTGTGCCTGAGGTAACACCACTGTTCTTTGGATGCTACAGATAGAACGGATCTGAGCTTCAATTTATTTCCAGGTTGAGAACAGAAGCTATAATAATTACTTTGCCTCCTATCTGGCTTGCACAGTGGAAACAGCATTATTTTGAGAGAAGTATGACTGACCATCAGTGATTAAACCACTCTGGCTTCTAAGAAAGAAAGGATAAGAATAAAAGAGGAATGAAATTGGCAGCTAGAATGAAGAGGTAGGAGAAATCCAATTAAACCTATAACTTGGCCCATTATCTTTAATTCTTGCTTGAACAAGGGGTCTTGTAGCAGACATTCTTTGTCCAGGTAATACCTCAATAGTAATGGAAGTTTTAAGCAATTTTTGCATGCATAATCCATAACTGATGTCAAAGGAGAAGGATCATTAGACAGCATTACAGCTATTATAATAATTTTAAAAATTAAAATGTAACAGAATTAGTGTGTTAGCATAGGTACACACTAATAATACCAGCAATATGCTGTTACTGCATTTTTAAATCATCTGAAATAGCTAGATCCAGTCAATAATGGAAGAACCTTCACATGTTCCACTGTCAGAAGAAAATCTCTGCCACCAGATCACTCAGGGATCTGCCTGACCACCTCAGTGACCAGGACTTGCTGACTGCTCTCAGAAAGGGAATGGCCCTGGCAACACTGGCTGTTGCTTCACCCTTCCATCTACCTGGCTCCCTAGGAGGAAGACAGGCACTGAATTAAGTCACCAGCAGGCAATAGCGCAGTTCAGGAGTCTTAAACTGTGTTGTCCTGATAGATTGGCCCGAAAGTGATAAAAGGAAAGCGCGAGGCGGGAGAAGCGCCCTTCACCTGGTGCGTGTTCAGCCACGCTTCTGGAAAGCGTTGGAGCTCAGCTCCAACGGGCAGGGCAGAAAAAGGAGCAACACTGCCCGATGCAACGGCCTCTTTTGCTGAGAAAGGCTGAAACTGAGCTCAACATTGAGAAATAAGTACTGGTTTCAAAAATGCAACCATCAGTAAGATTCCACTCTCCTAGTAACTACAATACTGTAATTATATGGAACTTAAATTATAAAATATATAGTGATTGGGATTCTCAGAAACAAACAAACAAAAAAAAAGAAAAAAGTACTTCATTCTACATCTTAAAAGAGGATATTCTTGCAGCCAAAAACATGTCATATCCAAATATAATCCTAATTCTTTAAGTCTACAGTGGCCACTTCAGTGATAGCTATAAATAAGATTGTCACGCTTCCCATTAAGTCTTCAAATAAAACTCATATAATTTTCTGAAACATCTACTCTTTTGGTGTTAAATTTTGAAAGACAGATCTCCATCAAAACATAAACATTTTCCCCTAAAACATTCAAATAACTCATTTTTTTCAGAGTTCTGAATATAAAGTTGTAAGGGAAACTGAATCCTTTTACTTCAGGTTTTTCATTTTTTACTTAAAAAAAAGTACATATTTAGAACTTTCCACTTAATATAAGTACAGCCCTTCACTGGTAAGTTTAGTTGGATGACAGAAAAAGGGGAAAAACATGCATACAGCATAGGAAAATCCTTTGGCATACACTGCGTGGCAGTGAAGCTTCTACCATAGCTGGTATCCTGTGGCCTCCCTTCTCCAAGGGCTCCGGCCAACTTGTGCACACACACACACGGGCTTTATGAAGGCTGCAAGGCCTTCTCATTCCGTGACAAAAAAAAAAAAAAAAAAAAAAAAAAAAAAATCCACAAAGGAACTGAGTAAAAAGCTCTGTGTTAATGTCAAGGCTATTAATCAGAAATCCTGATATTAATGTATTTTATTCATATATTCTCTTATTTCTCATCACTTAGCTTTGACCCTTGACCATATGTTGGTCACAACGTTAACCTGTGTAACTGTCTTTCCTAGACTGCCTGACTTTATGTTGAAGTATGAACTTTAAAATTTCATTAAGATCCTTTAAAATAGATTGGGCCTGATACTGGCCCACCCTATGACCCAGGGCAATGAAGCACAAGGTTGAAAAACATATTTTTTAAATGTCACAGCACAAATAATCCTGATTCCAGACCTTGCAAGGTACAGATTTTGCAGAGTCATTAAATGCACGTCTATGTTGGAAACTGCACTGCAGTACAGAGATTTGCAAACTAGCTCACTTATTGCGAGCAGCCTACACTAAAATCCACGCTAGGTTAATTTCTCTTGTTCTGTAGCAGGCTGAATTAGGTCACATGGAGATCCCCACTCCTGTAGACAGCCTACTTCTTTTTGAAAGGTAGCTCGAGTATCTTCAAAATACGCTGCAGTCTGCAATGCAGTCATGCTCTGTACTACTGTAATAAGCAAGACAGAAAGCACAGCACTTCAAACGTGTCTGTAGTCCCCTTTCCCTCAAAAATGGCACAGCAATGTGATCACACTAGTTGCCACAGCAATGCATATGGGATGAAATATATATCTGTTGTGAGGTGCTTTCTACATAATGTTCTACATAATGCATGATACTGGTGTTTAAACCAAAGAAACATGAGCTAACTCATTATTAGTACAGGCAATTTTCTTCTGTTTTAAAGAAGAGAAACTATAAAAAATAGAATGCAAAAAAACCTAAGATTACACAATTAACACAACCACCAACCCTCTCCAGTCAGGAAATATAAATGTTAAGGTTCCAAAAGTAACATTAACTGAGCCATGTTGCACATATATAGTACCTTCTATTTCTGATTTATGTTGTTCAAGGTATTTCATAAAATATAGGGGATGTGAAATGTGGCTCAGTTAATATGGCTGCTAGAATCTTATCATTTATGTTTTCTGACTTCTTAGCTCTGCAACCTTCACATCTTATTAACATAGCTTTTTTGCATAGAGCATAGTATGGTATGGTACTTATGTTTTATGTATTGACATATTTTTGATGTACTGAGATTTGAATAAGTTTGCTATTCTTCATGATGAGAGCCAAATAAATAAAGACTACTACCACAAAATAGTCCATCATTTATAAGGAAAGGCAATATCTCTCCTTCCAAAAAAGAACACTTTGATTCCCTTGTCAGAAATTGATGAAAACTACCTTTGCTGTAAATGCTAAATCTATGCCAATATCACAACCACCTCCCACTTCTATCTTCCCCTTCCAGCAGCAAACAAAGAGGGAAAAAGAAAATGAGGCTAGAAAATTTGCATGTTTTGGTTGAGCTAAAATTAATTTCAAGGGAGAAATAAACTGTTGTGTCTAAAAACAATAGGAAGATTTTTCTCCTCATACAATAGCCTCACATTGTTTATTTGTATATTGCATTACAGTTCAGACTAACACAACAAAGAAACTAATCTTGGTTCTTTCTATAAATTAAGGGAGGAGAATACGCTAAACTCCAGTAAGAGGTTTCAATAAGGGCCTCAATCCCCTCAGACCAGCATCATCGGGAGACTGAAAATTTGCAATGAAAGTTTGAAAAGTGCAATTTTGCTATATTGTATTAAAATTAAGAAAAATCTTAATGCCTATAAACATACACTCTTAAACAACAACTCAGACAAGACATCCATTCTCATACTGTGCCTTCCTTTTTTTTAAATGATTAAATCAATTAAGAGTAGTCACACAATCTACTTCAGTATTTGATTTCCACTTTACAAACCTGCACAATGAATACACATCAGAACTGCCATAATGAAAGACAGCTTGACCTGATCCCTACGACACCCTTCAGTAAAGTGTATATGAGAAACCTCACCTCACACAGTATTAATAGCATAAAGCTCATCTATGAAATGTCAGCCATTATTTAAAGAAAATGAAAAGAAATTGTTAAATCTAATTTTGAACCACTTAACAACAAAAATAACTTTTCACAGGGCACTTTGTGTATACCTGTGACTGACTGTAATGAACAGACTGCCTAACAGCCTTTGGTCCCCAAATCCTGCTTTTGCCATTTATCCTCCAGGAAAGAGAAGGTTTACAGTTTTGACCACTATTTCTTAAATAATAATATGACTAAAACAGAACATGACACTCCAGACCCTTGTCTGAAGAAAAACGCTTATGTGGCGTACATTTAAACCTTCAAAGGCAAAGAACACAAACGAGAGATACGGGAGGAGTTTGAATAGCAGGTTGCCTCACCGCATGAGTAACTCTGTGTACATTTATATACAGAGGGACTTAAACGCTGAACTATTGGAGACTAAAAAAAAGCCAGTCTGTATAATGATTTTCATTCCGCATTTCTCCTGGCATACAATCTAGAGAACTGGAAGAAATGAAAATATCCTCATTGAACTGCAGTAGTGAGAAAAGAAAGAATACACATGCACCCTGTTTCCCATTGCTCCCCAACACCTTGCACATCCTTGGGTTTTCCTCCTTCCTCCCAGTATCGTTCAGGGCAGGGAGAAGATGTTTTCCAATTCATTTGCACTCCAAAGATACCACTCTTGATGAAAATTGCTCATCGAGGTTTGATGGATTTCAGAGCTAAATCATCTGAGTCTTTCAGAGTACTTCACTAATACTCTTAAAATCACCAAGAGAAGAATGTAAAATATTTTCCACATGAAACTGAGCTGGGTGCTCTTCATCAAGCCAGGCCTTCCTTGCCTCATTCCCAGACTACTGCAGCTGCACTAGACTCTTCACAGCACTCTGGTCTGTATTTTCCTTCTCCTTTCCTCCTTATTCCTCCCTCTTTGCACAAAACAGTGCCCATGAGCACCCCCAGGGACAATGACCAGGAAGGAGAGCCCAGGGGCGCCCTGGGGCCAAGCCGCACGGGGAGGTGGACGAGCTCCAGCTTTTGGCTCTTCCATCCTTCTTGGGCCACGGCTTCCCTGAGGATCAGGGTGAATGCAAAGGATTTAACAATGTGGAGTTGCTAAAAAGACACCAAAGCTCTGTAGTGAGACACTAACCAAGGAGCACGTCCAAACCAGAGGGGTTCAGCCGAGGGAACGTCACCACATGCGGCCGGGGCTCACGAGGGATTTCAGTCCCCGAGAGTGCCCAGTGCGCAAAAGGCAAAGGCTCTGCCTCCCACAGCTACCGCTTAGACTCAGCAATTTGGGACAAATTTAGTCATTTATACAGTCCAAATTCTGCTAGTTTCTTTTACTACAACAACATCCAAACCCCACCATTTGTCTGGAGACAGAATATTCCCTGTAGCCTTGACTTCCGAGACATACAGAGTGCCTGGATGAACCAAGTGGATAAAGAAATTTGATTATGTTAAGTCTACCAGCCCAGCGTAATGTTGTGCTGCGTGATGATGAACAGGCTGCCTAAGGTCAAGATCCAGCCCCCGCAGTGGTGCCTCACAACAACGTCCTACGGGCACTGGCAAACACTATGCAGCACTTATGTTTGCTTAAAAACAAATAAATAAAATAAACCCCCATCAAAAAAAAACTTCTTTGGAGTTTAGCATCAGCAATAAGAAAAAGAAGGAGACTTAAATCTTTCCTGCACTTTTCTTTCCCCTTTTCTACCAGGAACAGATTAAAAAAAAGTCAGCCTCTTGAATAAGAGTACTTACATAATGGTCCGAATGCTACTCTAATGTTGCTATGACTTCAAATATTGCTGCAAGTAATTTCAAAAGAAAATTTTCATACCTCTAGTTGTACCCACAGAGTTTAGATATTTGAATTATTCCATTTCTATTATTTAATTTGACCTATTGCTTAGCACTGCAAAACATCAAAAGAACCCTGACAGAAACATCAAAGACATCAATCTTATAAATTCACAGCTGAAATCATATAGCACATAATAATTCCTTAAATAATTACATTTTTCATTATACTCAAAATAAGATGATTATTGTAAATTATTCCTCATATCAGTTACCACAAGTCTTTGAAACATCAGCTAAACGTAAGTATCTGGATACAGATAATCCAATTTACGTAACAATAAGCTCAAAAAATTGAGACAGAACAGAAAAACAAACAAGACTACATAGTCATAACACTACTCATTAAAAACGACCTGTTTTGATTAAAAAGTTAACTTTAAAAAAAAAGAAGATCAACGAACAAGTTCATTTATTCTATGCCAACCTATTAGTTTAAAAACAAAAGCAAAACCAAAAAAAAAAAAAAAAAACTAATATATTGCAGCTAAGCTTAACTCAAATATCGTGCTCCATCAGTCAAATCATTATAACACCCGCTATTCTTTGAAGGCACTCAAGCACGTCCTATACCTCCATACATGTTCCTTCCTTTCTTGAAAGCTTAAAGGAAACAAAAGAACAAAACCACAACAACAACAAAATCCCACAACACAACCAATAAGTTTGGTCATTTCAGGCTATTATCTGAACATCTATTTTGTTGAAGCACTCACAAAACAAATTCCGATGCTTGCAATAGGATCCTTCCTTCTTATTTATGGCCAGATTGAAGTCCCATCTCTCTGTTCACAGAATTAACACACAAGTGTATAATTGTAGTTTTATGCTCAAGTGCCCCAATTATGCACTTTGATACACTTTAAAGAACCCATCAGGAACATTCAATACCTCCACACCTTAAAGTCTACAAGAGCCTTTTGACAAAACAGCTGCATTAAGAGGAAATCTTTCAGTTCAAAACAAAGAAACCTATCAACTTTGTTGTAACATTTTGCTCCAAGACATCCAGATCAGAAGGAGCGGTGGGAGCTGCCCAGTGCAGGTGTGTTTGCGGGAAGTCAGACAGGCAGCAAGCTCAGTGCTTCACTCGGCTCCCCTTGGCACCATAACGGTAGCCCGGCTTTCTTGCCATCGCCTTTGTCTTTGATGCTAATTCCAACAAGGGCTCAGACACAGCTCGTTCAGGGAGGGGATTACGGCTGTCTGCGCAACACAAGCAGGACCCAACAGCTTCCTCATGGCACTCCAACCTAATCACAGCCCCTTCCATCCCTCACAAATGCTCGTTGCATATTCAGTCCTCTGCATCCTCACTTTGGGCCACAAAAAGGCTGCATGACATGGCTGTCAACCTTTGTAGGGATTTTTTGTTGTTGTTTTTTTCTTTTTCTTTTTCTTTTTTTTTTTTCCTCCTAAGTTGTGTAAATGTATTTCTTTACTCACTGGTAAACAAGATAAATCTATGTAAATCCATCTGACTTCACACTGAAATGGATTACAAGTGCTCACATGATTTAGTATGCCTTTTTTCACACAGGATGGTTAAAAATATATACACACACACACACACACACACACACTCACACAGAGCTTCTTGCACTGATGTAGATTATTAGAACAATTCTGTTGTTTTAAACAAATTCCAGTGGATGTGGAGTAAGACATGAACACAATTATTTTACCTGTATCAAGATGTTAATCAACGAGAGGTGGGTAAATCAGGAATGGCCAAAACTGCAATCATAACAAAAAGCTAAAAATATAACTTCTTTAAAAACAAAACAAAAAAAACACACAGAACAAAGAGCCTCATACTGACTCAAGGACGGTTAATTAGGCTACATTTGCAAGCGCAGTTAACTTTTCTCAGTAAAAATAAGAAAATACACCTGGTAACACAGAATAAGAAAATGAAATGCTCTGTGCAAGTCAAACAAGATTTCGCTTCAGGTGCCAGGTGCTTGTGGTCATTTCCTATTGACCATCACCAGGAAGATGCGGAGCACCTACCCCAGCACTCCCAGACTTCAAGAGGTCACAAGCACCGAGCAGTGAGTTGAAAGAGCAGTGAGTCGAAACAGCAGTCAGTGTTGCAGATCTCCACAGGGCCTACAGAGAAGCTGCCAAGCTCTTCCAAGGGTGATCAAGAAGTGCAGGCTCCCAGGAGGGAGCCGTTCTCGGCCATTCTAAAGGAAATGCTGAGCGCAGACACGACTCCGAACTCCTGCCGAGCAGGCTCCTGCGTCAGACGTGCCCACCGCAGGGCCCCGATCCTCCCAACAGCGGGAATCCCTCTTTGGGGAAGACACCGGCACACTGTGAGGGTGTTCACCTTTTGTGCCATACCCTACTACACTAAAAGAGCAGGGAAGCAATGAATGGCTTTCTCCCGGCTTCGTGCACGGAGACGACTCAACACGCCCAGATGAACCCAGAGGTGACACAAGGAAGTGGCGCCGCAGCTGCCAGCTGGGTCAGCTTTGGCTGCTACCAAGCCGTACTCCCTCGTTTTGCTTTTCTCGGCCCTCCTCAAGCTGTCAAGTCCAAATCCACAGTTCTCACCTTCCCAAAACATGCCCTGTGCACAAAGTACCAGCAATGAGGCCTGCACTGCTCTCGGTGACGCTAGGCCAACGAAGGAACGTGTGCCAGCACACTCAGCTCCAACAGGGAAACCTTCCGTGCAGCCCCTGCTCCTAGAATGACCACTGCATTAGAGGACCATTTGACTAATACACACACAAAAGGAGAAAAAAAAAAAAAAAAAAAAAAAAATTATAGTAATCCATTTGTAACAGATGTGGAGGCTGCACTCCTCAGGACAACATACAAGTCAAGACATGTAAGACACAGGTACCAGAAGGCTGCAGCTAGAAACGAAGCTACAAAAGAAGTCACAAGTCACTTGACTTCTGCCACAACATTTTAAGTAGTGGAGGAGTTATTGCAGCCCTCACCAAGGCATGAAAGGAGAGCTACTCTGAAAAGCCCAAGTGGAATATGCTGGTTTGTTTTAGGTTTTGAGTATTGTTTGGTAAGTGATCACTTCTATATTTTGGTTGGTATATCCAAGTTTCCAATTTGGCTTTGCAATACTTTGATGACTTTATTGGATATAGCAATGTTCATTAACGAGCTTCTAATTTTACATTAAGCTTCTGATTTTATAGTTGCATAAGTGTTAAAATATTTAAAACAACTGGTCAATATTTCTTAAGAGCTGTATAAACCCTTCAGGGTAGAGGGTTCACTATCTCCTGAATAAGGGGCAAGTGACATTTCAATTTTAAAAGCAGTATTTTCACAGTTTAGCCGGTTCTGAAATATATAAATCTGATTTTTGTGGGAGCATAAAACTGGGGAGAAAAGCTTAGGAAGAAGCACTGTCTGTTTTGGAGGGAGCCACTTACCCATCTGCCCTTCTGGCCAGAGGTTTAATAGATTTCTATTTTTATAAAGGACATAAGGGGAGGGGGTGGCTCCATCAGCTTCCTACAGAAACCCAGCTGCCAAACTGGATGTGCCAAAGGGGAATTTTAGGGAATTTTAAAGAGATAACCTCTGCTGAGACTGCAATGTCAGCTTTGTAACCTCATGACTGGAACATGTGCAGTGAATGCTGGATGGAAAAAGCTGCGCTAGGGGAGTTAGAAGAAAGAAAAGGAGAAAACACGAACAGCACGAACTGGGATTGTTATTGTGTGATGAGAAGGGGACTGGAGCTCAAAACCACTGTTAGTTCACCACGAAGAGAGAGATCTGTGGAATAAGCTCACTTTGATTTGGGTATTTATTGATAACCTGGGCTCACTTCTATCCTCACAGACCTAATACAGTCTGTTTTCTGCTGATGCTGTTGTTTCATTTAGCAGTTCAGTTGCAGGGTATTTTAAACAACAGGTACAGCCAAACTCACTCTTAAGTATTCAGTACACAGGGAAAAGGGGGAAGGAGAGAAGGGGGAGGAAAGTGAGCATCAGATAACATGGCAATCAAAAAAAAAAAATCCACCTACTCATTTCTGCTTCTTTTCCACACTCTAGCCCTTCAGCTTCACCTTTTTTTTTTTTTATTTTGAAATAAGCCAAGTCCCCTCCAGTTCCAAATTGCCTAGAATCTTTCAAAAGCTGCTGTCTTACAGAGCATAAATAAAAAACTATTGCATGTGCTAACATTTACTTACCAAGATAACCGTATTTGGAAAAGAAATATATAGTAGGCCAAGAAAGCAGTAAAACATTTATGATTCAAACTAAGATCATTTGAACCCATGAAAACACAGTAACCACAAGTACCAAAGATCTATAAAACATTACAAAGGAGGAAAAGGGTATTTAAAGTGTTTCTGGCTGTGTGTGTGTGCGCGCGCGCACGTGTGTGTGTGTGTGTGTGTGAAATTAAAGATTTTCACTTCAAAAAGATGTAAGAATTTCTGTATTATGTTACAGTAAGGAAAGTTTCTATTGGATAAGAGTCCATTACAGAACACTTTGAGCATCTACCTGTTCTTCCCTTTTCCTCATATATGTTAGGGTGCTTGCAAAATGTGTCCCTTTTACTACATTTAAAATAGATGGGAAAAGTTGATATCATCACATTTTACCTAGAAGGGAAGTTGTAATAAACACACTCTTGCAGTGAGAGCAGGAATGCTTTATGATAAAATATAACAGCTCTTTAAAAAGAAACATTTCAAAGTAACAGGAACGTTAGAAAGGTAAAATAAATTAATAGTCTATGTTGTTAAAAGCCACCTACAAATCTTCATAATCCAATTCTCTCAACAGCTCCGATATGTGCTGAATGTCACTAAATTATCAATCTAAGATAAGAAGCTGTCTTCAAACATAAAGATATATGCTCTGTTAAGTCTGGAAATTTGAAAGCGTTTAGAAAATATTATTTAATGTTTTGGATCAGATTTTTTTCAGAGGAAGTTGTAATCTGAGGACCCTTAGAAACAACTGATTTTATAACCTCACATCACAAGAAACGTATTGCTGTATTATATTTTAAATTAAATGCCAGCTGGCTTCCTCAATGTTCTTTCTGGGAAGAGTTTCACTGAGAATCTGCTCACTTGAGTAAAGTCAAGCTGATTTAGTGCAGTGCATCTAAAATCTCTGGGAAGGTAAAGAAACACAATCACCACCTAAAGTAACCCCTCTCTATACCAAAGGAAAAAAAATAAAGATGAGCATCTATTTGAAAGCATTGTTTGTTGCTTTTTTGTTACTTGTAACTTCTCTAAAAATAATCTCATTCATCAAAAAGTAAACAACTGGTTACATTATAAGTGGCTCCTCCACTGCCCTTTAGTAAGAAAAGCTTTGTGAGCTCCGAAAGTTTTTGCTGTTCCAAAAGGACAAAAATATAAATCTATTTATATGATGTACTGTAAATCTTTACCTTCGTCAATTGGGAGGTAGGTTTTTAAGCTTTTCAAAATTTTTTATGCCTCCTTGACTATGCTTTCCTAAAGATCCTCTTCAGCTTCTGTTCCAACTAGCAAATAAAAACCTCTCTCAAGTGTAGTAACATAAAGGGAGTAGGGAAGAAATTCAGCACATAACCAGGGCAGACGCACAATGTAGTACAGCGCTCTGCAGAACCTTACAAACAGCACTGCAGAGGGACTCACAACATATAAGACTTCTAAAGCGCTTTGGATTCATATAATTTATTGAGGTTTATAATAAAAGTAAACCATAACAGAAGACCCAGTTGAAATGCATATATTACTTTCAAAGAAACCCTACAAATCAGAAACAATTCACAATCTTTTCTATACTTTTTTTCTCGCTCACTTTTTCATTTATTTTCATTCCATGTTACTTAGCCACCAATTTTGCAAACTGCTGTGCATTTCTAAATTTTCATCAGATTAATTGTCCTGCTGAGCTAAACAGGACTAAAGATACTAACATAACTGGTAAAGCAGACATGTAAGTTTGAGCTGAGATTTATACTGTGATATCCATGGAGCAAAATGGGTTTGTCTACACCCTATAAAGAAGTGCAAGATTCCAGTGGCAAATAAACACAGATTTAAGTTTCAAGGTTCCAGCAACTATCAGTATGAAAAACAAGGCCACACTTATATTATCATCAGCAAGCCCAAACAACATAGGAAGGATAGCCCAGGAAAAGCTCTGAGATATATGAGGAGAAGGATCTCCACAACCTTCTGCTCTGATGCTAACAAAGTCAGGGCTGGCGTTGTGCAAGTTCTGATACAGAGATTTGCAATAATTTGGAAGACAAAGCAGGAACCAGACTTTCCCACTAGCCGTTCTCAGGTGCCTTTTTCTACTTTTGCCAGAAGTACGTAAACACACCTACAGTTCAAGAAAAGGATATTATACTATTGAGATATATGAAAATCTATTCCTTCCCTGCTTTTCTTCTTAGTGCAAATTTATTCAGTTAAAAAGGGGAAACTTTTATGAAGAGGTACCATCAAAATCACAACCAAAGAAAGAAGCAATAGTTAGTTTGCTAATTAGTTTTTCCACCGGTATTTCAGGATATTCACTACAGCAGATACTCAGTGCTACTTCCAGATTTAAACAGTAACTTCTTCCTTCACATGTGGGAACTGCAGCAAACTATCAAAATGGATAAGGGCAAAAGAACCATGATAGCTTTAATTACAGCAAACCTGTCATGGATTTCTAAACTGAACCAGAAACAACGTACACAACAATTGCAAAAGAGAGAAACAAAAACCAAAGCTAGCTCAGCAAAATTATACCTTGCTAAAATATTAGTGTTGCAGAGTTCAGTTTGACTTCAAATACCAGCAAGCATATTCCTCTATTTTTGTGGGCTGAACTGATTCTTCACATGATACTTCAACCACACTCAAAAAGAGTAAGGCTACGCTACAGTAGAAATTTCTTATCAATTTGACAGTGGTGACTTTGAAAAACAGCTTTTAAAGTTCATACTAACATTTTTTTTTTCCTCCTGAGTTCAAAATAGTTTTATTCCCTGATGTCAAATAATATTTATGTTTGAATTACGTATCTCTTAGGTGTCGTATACCACAAAAAGGAAGACACGAAGCAAAAACATGACTTCACTGACACGGCTTTATCATCACAACGTATTGCTTTACAAATAATACTGAAGTAAACAGAATCTGCATATAAATAACATTTCTCATATTGACTGTTAAACACATTGGCAGAACCAAGCGGCAGCAAAATGTCATTTATCACAAAATAAGCCCTGTTTGCTTTATTTTAAATATATAAAGTTGTTATTTTGGTAACCATCAAAGCATTCAGGCAGCTGACTTTTGACTTCATCCACAAGGAGCACGCATCTATAAATAGAAAAGAGGAGGAAGAAAGCAGACAGACATACAGAAAGCAAAGACAGACACAAAAGTGACAAGGCCTATAATGCAGCAAAAACTGCCGTGTGAGCCAAGGCACAGAAACATAGTGTTTAGCCACATCGATGGAAATGCTTGTAAATTCTGCTGGTCCAATGAACAGAGACACAGTTTTCATAATTTTATCACTGTACTCCATGGCTGACTGGTCGTCAGGCCAATGGCAAAGCACAGGTTCCCATTCGAATGACATATGGATCCAACCAGCCAGAGAGATGTTAGAACATTAAATACCACAAACAGACGGGGCAGGAATACAAAAAGCCAAATTAGCGCTCGGCATAGCCGTGCGCTCCAGCACGAGGCCCAGCAGTTTCGCCCCCCTGCACTTTCGACTTCTCCAGCGTTACGAATGCCATATCCTCTGGATAACAACCTCTCACCTCATAAAAAAGAAAGACGCACTGAAAAATTATACTTCAAAGCGGGACAGGAAAATAAGGAAACGCGTGCTTTTAAATACCGGGAAATGTGGATTTAGATATGTGGAGAGAGAAAAGTGAGAAGGAATTAGTTTCCCACAGTAACTCTAAAAAGCACCATGGAAAATACATTTTACCTTTGCGGAAAGCTATTCTTTAGACAGAAGTGTTTAACATGTTATATAAACATGTTATGCAGTGAAATGTAAAACACAGGGGGATTTTCATCACATTTATTGCATTTGTTAGCCAAAATGTAGTAGTCTCGTAATAACCACCACTGCTGCAGTAAAACACCTCAGTAATATTAACAAAAAAGTGCTTTCAGCCATACTTGTTGAAGGGCAAAGAAATTATATTGAACAATTCGGGCTTAGAAAAATAAAAATAATAAAAGAGAGCAAACGAAAGCCCACAGAATCCCACACAAACACACACCAAGAGCACGCGGGACTGACTTTGATGAGCGATGCCCCGGCGGGCACTGCCCCGCCGCCCCGGTTTCCCCCGCGCAGCTCTGCTGCTACGGGTACGCACACGAGGGGCACGGGGAGGCGCGGAAAGCCGGCGCTAAGGCAGCCTTCGCTCCTCCTTTACTAAAGCCATGGCACAGGGAGACCACCACTCGCCAAACAGCCCGGGGAAGCACCGGGTCCGCGCCCTGCACGCTGCCCTGTCAGCCGCGGCCACCCCCGCGCGCCGGTAACACGGCACAGGTACAGAAGGGGTCGTCTATGGTTGGCTTTAAGAGAACTTTTCTTCTCGGTCTCTTTCTGGACCCTATTTTCCCCACTGTGCATGTCTCTCTCGACATGGTCTTAGATTTATTTTGTAATAGCAGGATGTTTTTTTGTTCTGCATTTCCCTCTC
Source organism: Nothocercus julius (assembly GCA_013398735.1). Taxonomy (NCBI): domain Eukaryota; kingdom Metazoa; phylum Chordata; class Aves; order Tinamiformes; family Tinamidae; genus Nothocercus; species Nothocercus julius. The sequence goes on along the minus strand of VZSV01000181.1, from coordinate 1,482,425 downwards.
CTTGTTTGCTTTACCCTTTCAGTACTATCTGCAATGACAAAATAAAATCACAAGAGGAAAGGTCATTACTAGGTATCCATTCAAAATACCTCATCAAGTCAAAGATCCTGATTACCCAGTGTAGCTCAGGCATCTGCGACAGTCTCCTCCTTCTCCCAAGATACCAAGATGTATTTAATGGCACATTTACTTTAAGTGGCTGAATCTGCACCTCACTGGCCAACAGTCGGTTTGTTTCTTCTTTAAAACAAATCAAAACCCCTCACTTTAATGCAACTCCTTGTTGTTCTAAGGACCATAGAGAAGAAACATCTTTTTTTGCCCCCTTAAGAATTTCAGCACAGCAGAACTATATCTACCTTTTATTTCTTTGTGATACCTCCAGAAAGTTCACAAGGGAAATCTCAGTAAATTCAAAAACACAATTTAACACTGCCCCATGGTTTATCCCTACAGCATCTTTTTACTTCTGACTTTGCCTTGATTGAGAATTTTACATTCTATCATGACTTTCAGTTCACACAAAATTATGATCTTATCACTTTGGTCCGGTATTTAATGACTTAAGACCCAGTTTGGAGGGTTACAGATACTGAGATAGAGAAAGAAAAGCCCTCTAACACAAAACAAACCAAAAAATACCCTCCCAAAGCACCAAACAAACGTATATGGATATTTTCCTAAATGCTTTTCATATATCCAAGCATTATGACACTTAAGTTTGACAACTAAGGATAGGATCTAATGAACTGAAGACACTAAAGACTGTGAAACTAGTTATTTTAACATCTAACAGTAGAAAATTACTTCAAAGCTACTAATGCACTTACAAAACTGTGCAGGCAAAACCCAAGAAAGGCTATGAAGAAGGAGAATTGCCAGCAATGTCCTCCTTAAAATACAATCTTAGCAAACCCTTCTTCTACCCTCTAGGCTAATCCATTCCCATGCTCCGCGTTGGAAGATGATACTCATATTAAAAGATCCATCAAAGGCTGCCTTACGCCAGACAAGGCAGAGGAACGCGGCTCGGCTAATGGAGAGAAGCCCTCCGAGCCGTAGGCAGAGCAGCTCTCCTCCTACCATTAGCTCCCGCTCTCCCACACTAAGGGAAGTTGGCAAATTGAAATAGAGATCCCTGTTCAAAAGCACATGAGCCCTCAGAAAGGTTCAGCAATCGCCAAGCACCAGGTTCAAGATCAATAGTGTGCTCAGCGCCTTGCGATGTGCAGGACCAAAAGAAAAAAAAAAAAAAAAAAAGCAGTCAATGGCACATCAGAAAAAAAAATATATATATATATTTGTGTGTACATATAAAAAACACACAAAATACAAAAGCAGCAGCCTTCTGATGTAAATTAAATGGATGCAGATTTCAATATTGTATATGGAGAGATGAAAAAATGATTTTTCTTCTTTCTCCCACTTCGATGGGATACCAAAGCACAGCAGAAATTATTACATAATTTTTGGAAATAAGTGGAGGATTTCAAATGAAAATGAAAGCAAATTTTGCATATATGCACAAAAAAAATTCTGCAAAAACTTGAAGAAATATATTCAATCTAATCATTTAAATTTTATAATTGTCAAGAAGTTACAAGTCATAAACTATAACTAAGAAAAAAATTACTGGAAGGAAAATATATTATTCTGAAAATAGCGAATCACAAATTTTTACTTCAAGAAAAAAATTACTGGAAGGAAAATATATTATTCTGAAAATAGCGAATCACAAATTTTTACTTCCTTCTCCCTCTTAAATAGATTTTATAAGAAATATTTTATGTTCAGTGTTTCTCCTGCTATGACAAGAATTCACAGCCTGGCAAAAAACTGCACCAACCACCTTTTGCAACAGCTTAAAGGTATCTCAAGTATTGCTTTGCAGTACACCATTCTATTTAAGAAACTCAAAATATGCAGAATAGTCAAAAGTAATATGCACTTACGGATAAAATTAATCTTACACTACACTTACACTATAGACTTGTATAGCACAAAAAATAAGCACACTGAGGTAAATTTACTCTCCTTGTCTCTGCATACCAGTGGGCAGATGCACACCCGACTCAGTGAGAGTCGAATATGATCATCTTCACTTTTGCAATTATTTTGACAAGGAACAAAGCAATCCATATCTACACAGTTCCAAATATTCGGGAACCCTTCAAACTATGTGTTTTTTTTCCCCCTCACACTTAAACATAAGTAATTAAATATCAATTAAATTATTTGAACAAATGATTTGCAAAATGATTTGGGAATGAAAAACTGAGCTCTGTTTGCATTAAATAAACCAGTATCCCCTCTTTCCAAAATGATTCCTAAAACCAAATGCAAGGCTTGAAAACAGCTGGTGAAAATGTTTTCAGGTCAGAAAATAACGCGGCTTGGTGCTTCATATTTGGGCATAGCTTATGGGTTTTCCAAAGACAAGATGTCAACCAAACCCTGAGCTCTGCACCACACAGAGCCTCAAAACCAACTGCTTGTCCCCCCGAGGTCCCTTCATGAATCTAATCTGAACTCCAGGTATTACAATGAACGGCTCATCTCACCCTTGCCAGCACACAGTTAAAAGCAGAAGGATTTCCTTTTCACGTTTTAAGACCACTCACATTCCTTCTACTCTCTGATCCAATTTGGGTAATGGATTGAAATGACAAGAGCTCCACCGCTGTGAATAGTTGTAAAAATGAACAGTTGTATTCATTCCTAATTTAACCGAACAACGAAATAAAAAGAACTCAGGACCACCCTCCATTTCAATGCGTTTTCAATTGGGGCCTAAACTGTACTTAACGGAATGATAGCAAGACAGCGACTGAAAACGGTGTAGCTGTATGAAAACAAATTAACAGGACAATGCTGTGATTTTTTTTTTCAACAAGTTGCAATATTAATATTATAAAACTGTTTCTAAATTAAGGGTATAGTTGGAAAAATATTCTATAGTTCTGCTTTCAAAACCCATGAGATAAACACAAAAGTCCTCTATGAAAAAGAAAAAATCTCTGACCCTCCTTCTGGGTGAATGTTTCAGGTATTAAGACACAAAGCTCTGAAAATAGCAAGATTGTTAATGATAGTTTGATAGACCAGATTTAAGGAAAGAAAGGAAAAAAAAACATACATGTGGAGAGATGACAGTTATTGCAGTCAATTTTAGAAGCTGCTTCTACAACAAATAATTTGTTATATTGTTGGTGGTACCACTAGAAACCTTTAAATCCTTTAAATTTACAGTAATATCCCCTCACGTAGGTCCTTTCGAAAAGTACTTTTTGAGAAGAAAGAAAACACGTCTTTACTGCAATGCCTTAAAGAATGTGGAGGGGGAAAAAATTGTTCATATTTCATAGCTTTCATAGTTATACAGCAAAATTAGAGGAGACCCAGTATTTGATGCAATCTCCATACTGTTTTGGATTCTGTATATTTCTCTTTGCTTTTGGATATACTTAGGAAGAAAGAAATAAGACAGACCTTGTCTTGCAGGTACATTTTTTTTTTACAGATTGATGTATTCTCTTCTAAAGGGATATAATTTTACAATTCCTCACAGGTGAGATAGTGGGTTTAATATCTAAAGGAAAGTACATATTTGTCTTTATGTCAAACTACATGAAAGAAAAATCACTGGGAAAGTTAGAAAAAATACATGCACTGCAAGAATCCATCTATATTGCTGTTTTGTAGCTTAGACATAGAAATGCAGTATTTCTGCATGCACACACATAAATCTTAACAAAAAGATCTCATTTCAGGCATGCTGATCCTATTTTTAAATTTATTTAACACTCAGCTGTAAAAGCAGAATGCTGTTTTATAATTGAAAAGGACATTACAGTCAAGAATATTCCTGATTGAAAACAGTATCTGGATACTAAAATCCCTACTGCCTTACTTTTAAGAATCGAGAGAATAAGACAAACACACAGAGCTTGGAGAATCTAAGAAAAAAAAAACTACAAGTCTTATGAGGTTCCCTACACACATGCTTTAAATTTCAGAGCTTTTTTCCCAGTATTTAATAGAAAAATCACACTGCGTAAATCTCTGATATGTTTCAACTAAGACACCTTACACCTGTTTGAGGATATTCACAAATTCCATTAAACAATGATAAAGACTTGCTGTATGAAAAACAAACAAAATCCTAATGCAGACATGGAAATCTCTTTGAAACACATCTAGAATTTCTGGAATTGCTCTCCGTGTGTTCTGAAATTGGCTCTCTCACGATAGAGAATCTGTCATTTTGCATTAACTGAGAAAATCCACATCAACACACTGGTTATGGCACACCCATAACAATATCAAGTGCAACTGTATGCTACCTGTCCCCTAAGAAGCAGGGAAGGGTATTTTTTCAGAAGACAGACAACTCTTCACCAATTATGATAAAAAGTGACTATTAGCACAGCTACAATGCTTTAAACAAATTTTTAACGACATTTGCTTTCTCCATCTGTCATTTTTTGAAGACTTAGTTCATTAATGAGTAGATTTTGGACACCATTTGATGTGGAGCCATTTAAAAAGAAGGAGAAATGAGAAGTAGATTTTAGGAAGCCACTTCTGCCACAATCCAAGGCAGATATGGAATATGACAAAGTCACACCGGGTAACAGTCTGTCTGCTGCTCAGATTCTTAAGACTTACTTAGGAAACGTGCCTCTTAGCAGGAGGGCCAGCTTTCACTCTTTGATTATTTACCCTCACGAGCAACAGAAGATTCTTCTCACTGCTTTAAGGTGGGGGGGGGGGTTTCTTCTTTTGGCAGGGACAGAACAGGCGGGCCCCATTTCAAGTAAGAGAAGGGGGGAGACAAAATTTTGCCAAGTGAATCACCTATATAAACACTAATTTCAAAAAACTAAGCTCTCTTTCAACAGACAGAATCAAAACAACTAGCCTAACTATTAGAATGGCCTATCTAAAAAATATTCGTTTAACAAACAGATGCCAAATTATAGCCATAACATCTTGTGCAGTGATCTTACTACTACTCACAAGCTGAACGGAACTGTCTAAGACAGTGCTGGTGAGTCTTGCAAGTTATCTGTCAGGATCTCTCTTCTTTCTGAAGACACGTGGTTTGCAAACACCCACCCAAAGCATCTTTACAAAATGCTGTCCCACAAAATCGGGTAATTCAATGGAAACATATCAACTTCTTTTAAACATTTACTAGGTACAGAATGGGATTTTCTGGACAGAAACACGTCAGACAGCACTGCCTATCTTTGGCAGATCCAGTTGCTGCCATGGAGATGTCTTATGCAAAGACAGGAACCTTAACTAGTGAATTACTGCTTATTTTCAGATAGTTCTCACTATGGTAGAGAAGTACCCTCATCCAGCTGCTCCACTTTCACCTCCCTCCCCATCCATCTCCTTTCACACCTCCGCTGGCACTAGCCTGACCCAGAGCTGAGCTAGTTCTGCCCATTTAACTAGCAGAAAATTACACCTTCCCCTCTATTGACCTCCCCTCAAAAGTAGAGCTCCTTGCCAGTTTACTGATCAACTGTTAAACTTCACTAAAATTAAGTCTTTCAGAACACACACTCCTATACAGAATTTCATTTTGCCTATCTTCTACTACTGATTTAATTTGCTAAATATTTTTCCTATCTCCTTTCTCTCAAGTATGTTGTAGTATGTCTAGCACACTATAGTTCTTGATGCACTTGAGCAGTCAATGCACATATATAATCAAGTTTTCAAATTTATAAAGTGCCTTGAGGGATGTGAAAGGTGTTAAGAAAAATAAATAAGGCAGCAAGAGTTTGTGGCTTAGCCAACCAGCCTGAAGTTACATTTTTCCTAGTACTCATACGTATTTTTAGTCACTTTTAAGTATGTGTTAAAAGCACAGAAACAATACTGAATTTGTAGTTTTTCTGTAAGCCATAAAAAACTCCACAATTCCCCAGCGCAAATGCAAATGGCCAAAGTAGTAAGATAGTCACCTTCATCTTGCTAACTGGATTTGGATGTTTAACCTACTGCAGAACAACTTCTTTGCCTAGACCAAAAATAGCACTTAACAGCTTTGTAACAAAAGCTTGTTGAAACCATGGGGAGAGAAAGGTCAGACTATACAAATTATCTTTTAGAACTCTGCCATTACGAACCCTTCACACATAAAAGGCGGCCGTTTTACTTGTGTAATTGGAGCCCTACATTTCTAGATTGCTACAAAATTAAACATTCTTAATATTTTTCCCTAATGTTTTATATTTTACATATTAAAAAGTTTCCTGAAATGTGCAACTATCTTATAGATGAAAAATGCCTCTAACAACCCAAAACAGCTGCAGAAAGCAAGGAAGGATGAAGGAGAAAGTTGGATGCTTAATATATTGCCATTACTAAGGATCAAGGTAAGAACTGCAGGGATGAACTGAAGGTAGACTCAGTGCTCAAAGCACATTTCTAAAGACAAGATAACAATTTGTCAGAGAACATCTTCTCTTTATCTCCCTCAGAGGGTTCCAAGATTATTAATCTTCAGAGCACAAAACACTGGAAAACTACAATTCCCGGTGTACCCTGCAGCCCATTCAATTACTGCTAGTACATAAGTCCTTGCTAAGAGGAGGATTAGTTTTAAGAAAACATAAAACTAGCCCTGCTGTGCAGTTCCCAGCTTTCAGTGGTTAGGCATATATTTTTTCCATGCTCTGTTCCTCTTGCAGAAACAGAGATAGGGAATTAATCACCTGGCTGGGGCTGAATATTTTTTTTGTATTCCTGTGAAAGAACAATATCAATGCAACACCACAAATTTATAACAGGTTTTGGCAATGCTGTGAACACATCTACACGTGCCCCTGAAACAGTAACCTCCGATTACACTGGTCTGTCACGTGGTTTCCACAGTCCAGCGTTCTGTCATTGAGGAATAGTTTTAAAGACAGTTATTTTCATAGGCTGTTTTAGGAAAAAAAAATAAATGTACATGGCACACGCGTACACCCAAACACACATGTGCAAGCACGACACAGTCTGAGACCTGTGTGCACCTTTCCAGACCTGAGGTCACAGCTACCATACCAAGCTTTGATGCAACAGAGGTTTCAATTACGGTTGTAACAAAAGAGCACAGTTTCAGGTGAAACATCCATGATGTGTGGCTCTGCCAGAAGGATACAGGCAGGGAAAGAAAAAAAATATATAAATAAATTCAAATATTAAAAGAAAGGGTAATGTTTTTCCCCTCTGTACTAGTGCTTCCCCATGCCACGATGTGGTTGATTTTCATGACCTGATCTCTGTCGAACCACCGGGCTCCTCCACGCCACCCTGCAGAGCTCTAAGGAGTCAGAAACAGATGGACCCTGTCCTATCAAACCCGAGGGGCCTAGACAGCACCATCTTGCCAGAGGCATCCAGCACCAAAGTCTCCGTGCGGCACCACTGCACTGGAGAAGGTGCAGTGCTCATCTCCAATGAGGCCACAGAATCTTCTGGGATGCCAACCACAAGAACATGTCAACCTCCGTATCAAGAGAGCTAACTGAATTTATTGCACCTACTACCTCAATATAAGGGCAAAACAAGATACAGGAAACATGCAAGATGACCCTAGCGAGCTGCCGGACAGAGCACTGCCCAGCAACTGCCTCTTCTCTTGCCCTGGTCGGGAGCGAGCGACCTGCTCCGCGTGGAGAGGGCAGCGCCCGCGGCCTCATCCGCAGCAGGGAAGGCGGCGCCCTGAGCCATCGGAGCAAGTCAGATGCACAACATCTGAAAAATGAAGGATATTAAGACGCATTTGAAAAATAAACTCGCCCTAGCAGGAGACAAACACCTAGAATTTGGTGCTCAGAAATCTATTTGGGCTGGTATGCATAGTAACACCAAAATAACTAGCAGGGAGGTGGGGAGAGAGAACAGAGGACACGACACCAGATTTACAGTCTGGTACTACATCATCATCATTAATTTATCTGACTGCATTTTACTGGCACAAATCCCGCTTTCTAATGGTGTTCTTTTCCTGACTATGAGAAATTACTGGGCAGTTTATTCTAACTGCTTTCCGTCATGTTTCATTTCCAAACACCAGCTTCTGTCAGTTTATTCCAATTCAACCCAAAGAGACTGTCACTGTGAATACAGATGATCTGTTCATTTTTATAGTAACCTAATTTTGAGAGTAATTTCCCCTCCCCCCACTCCTCCAACTTAAAAGACTTGAGAAAAAAAAAAAAGCACTCAAACAAAACAAAAAGCATTAGTAGATTAAACCTAAGCATAACAAGAAATCCATTCAGCACGTATCATTTATCTGAACTGCTATATTTTACTTACTTTGAGAAAGAATAAGCGTTGTGGAAATTTTTTTCTAAAAATTAAGCTACACTGTTTTATTTGTATAAAAACATTTTGCACCATAAATACAAAGCAAGAACAAACTGTTGTTTCTATTCTTCCTTATCCCAGTAAATTTTTCAATTTGACCTAAACAGATGCCTGTAAGGGTAGAATCCCAATCTTTTCGTTTCTCCTGGCTCATCAGATTCATATCAGACTTGCATGAGCACAGGAAGATAATGTCTCTCAAAAGGGAAAAAGACAAGTAAACATTAGGGAGACAACAGGGATGCTTAAAAAGAAAACAACCAATCCCAAGAAATGGTCCTGCTCCCCAATTACATAACTAGATATCAAAGGTGTGAAAGCTAGAAGGAAAATATTTGATGCAACAGCTCTTCACCTCCGCTGCAGCAGGACAAATAGCAAATAGCAGGACAGCAGATGGTAATTTTGAAGCGCATTTCAATCAGAATACAAATGACACTTAAAAATAAACACACAAATAAGCAAATAGCAGCACACATGGAATAAATCAAGCAAAGTGTGTGTAGGGGGAGAAAATATCTTTTAATAGACCAGCTAATGTAGCTGGGAAAAAAAAAGAAAAGTTTCAGTCACACAAGCTCTTCTTCAGATCTGACATTTACAGTTTAATTCTTAGCAAAACCACCAGATTTTGAAATAACAAAGATGCATGCACTTGTCCTGCTAAAAGCCTCTTTGAAGTACAGTGAGAATAAGTATCCCTGGAAATTTACAGCCTGGTAAACAGTGAAGACTTTGTCCTTTTAAATGGTGCAGCTTTTGAATACTTGTCTTGAAAACTTTAAGTGAATATGAAGATTGTGCAAAATTTGTTCAAACATCATCACTACCTAGAGATTTACTCAATGTCAAGTTTACCCTCAAGCTCCAAATGATTCTAGATAAGAAGCAATAAATTATTTTTAATTTAAATAATATTTGGTTTTAAAATGCTGCTTGCTTCACAGATAACTCCAAATAACTGATACCTCCAACTGTCCAATCAAACAAATCAGTATCTGGGGGTCATGGAATAGCTAAATTTTTGAGCTATGCAGAGCCTGCATTTGTCATAGCAAATCCTAGAATTTAAAGTATAAAACAGCCTGACAGAGCCAAGAACAGGGCCATTACAGTGGTGCCTTTTATATATATATATATATATATATATA
>VZSV01000181.1:1392958-1414383 GCA_013398735.1 Nothocercus julius | reverse complement strand
TTTCAAGCTTGTCATCTTCTGCTTGGCTGATTCTCTTGTAAGTGTTTTAATAATATGAATTCAATATGAAGTGTACCTTTGTACCTACAAATATACAGCAGTCAAAACCCTTACTCTCTGTATTTTGGATGTATTTTGGAATAAAGTTATCAGGATTTACATACATGAAAAGTCCTCAGACCTAACAAATGCAGAGTTATTATTGTCCATGTATGCTTGATACCTTTCCAGGGTGCAGGGATCAGCTCAAAACAAACACTCAGCCATAAGAAAATATAAAATCAGAATTTATACCACCCAGCTGCCGGTATTTCATGCCCGCTCTCAGAGCTGATAGAAGCCACTGCAAATGATTTTCTCACAAGGGTTTTCTGCTTCCTGACAGGGTACCCAAAAGGGAGAAGATATCTTAGTGCCTCTACCCATTGGTTCATGCTGTTCTGCAGGGAGCACTACAAGTCTCCCAGGTGAATAAGGGGTTGGAGTGTTATCTAGAATACAGTATGTAGGAGTCTAAGGAGCAAGGAAAGGATCGGACAGGGGGAACTCTAAAGAGAGGCACTTGTGCATGGTAAGGATCTAAATATTCTTCTTAAGGCTCTGGACTGAGTAATGTGAGGCAAAAGTTAACAAACTAGTAAGGAAAATGGTGACTTCTCTTGATATCTTTGATTCAAAAATGGTTTCTAGAAGATCTTTGCCCAACTATCAATAATTAAGGTTAATTACATAAAATTGTTTGACCTGTGTTAGACCTCAGGGTGTGTGAGCTAAAGGTATCATCTGACTTTAAAATCTATAAATCTGTAGCTGTAAGGAAGGAATAGCAGAATAGATTTTTTTTTCTGATTTAAATTCCAACATATATTTGCATTTTTATTTGCACTTACTGTCTTAAGAATAACTACACTGAAAGCAGTTGTGGGATGGAATTTTCACTGTGATCTGAAAGAGTTGAATGTGTATTCTGAGAGAACAAGATCTTGTTTACAGGACAGACATCTACTCACATAGCTGTAAAAGGATGCCAGCCCTGACAGACATAGCTGTGTCAACAGAATCCTCTCATATAGACACAGTTATGCCAGTAAAACTATATTTTACCAAAAATAATTTATGTTGGTGGTGGAAGATAGTTTTATTCTGCTAGCAGAAAATTCTGTTTTGCTAGCCTGTGTGTATCCACAGTAAACTGCTTAGGATTTTAGTATTTATAGCAAAGCACTCCTCTCAATGATTCCTAATCCAATCTATTTTGTTGGAGTTGCCAGAGAAAGAGCACGCAACTCTCCCTGGGAACTGTCAGCCTTGTGGTGCCATACATGACAGCATTTAATGTGGGGGGAGTGGGGAGAGAGTTTCTGGAGAAGCCCAGGCTAAAACTGCTTGCCAAATAGTTTTGCCAGGGAGGAGTGGGAAAAGATCAGCCTCCTAATGAGGTCAGAAGAAACAATAAGTAGCGAAAGAGTTCTTTTTCTCAAATATTCTCTGTCATTTGGAACAGTGGTTTAACAATACTGGCAAAGATGACATGATGACACTGGAATAAATTGCACTGACCCCATGGTTTTAGGAATTACAGCTATACTAGGAAATCCTTTGTGGTGTAAACTTTCTCTCAGAAGAGACCCTAGGGGAAAGGGTGAAGGGTAATAACAGTTAGCAGCCCATGCAGAAGCAGAGAATGAAGACGGAATGTAACTACTTTGGTCTATAAAAGTAAGCCAGACGCATAGCTCCTGATGAGAGTGTGACCTGTTCTCCAGTCTTGCCTCTGCGCAGGGTAGGTGTTTCCCTTTACTAAGCAGTGCTCATGGGCTCCGTGCGCAGAGAGCTCCTAGCACGTGGGTAGGCATATTGGGTTTAGCATGCAGGGACATCAGCTCAACACACACAGATTTACTGAGCTGGTGCTCAAATGTGTGGTTTCTGCTTTTCACAGTTCATGTCTAGCCACTCCGTATTTTGGAAAGGCATCCTTCGGAGGGCAACCTTTACTCCATCTTAATAAAGTTTTGCAACATTCGATTTCCTTTTTTTTTCTTTTTTTTTTTTTCCCCTAAAAAAAATCTTAAAGCCTTGCAGCACTCTGTCACAGCTTTTTTCCTTCATTGCTTCCTTAGCCTTAGCAATGCTTATCCCAGTCAAAAGAGGGACTGGCTGCATAACAGACCTTTCACGTCAAGGGCGAAGTGCCCTTACTGCTCTGACTACTTCCTGGTCATCTTGCCCTGTTGTACCATTAGTGCCTCACAGCTTCCTCCACGGTTCATTTTCCCTCTTTCCCCCCATGTTTCTGACCTCCCTATTTACAGCATCACAGCTCTTCCCTTACTCTTGCAACACTCTCTCCATCATTCCCATTGCTCTGACACCCATGTCGGCTGCTCCTAGCTGTGTGCTCGCGCTCTCTCACACACACACGCATCTCCCACCCAGAGCGGCCCTCTGCTCTGCTTCACGCCACCCCTGGTAAAACTTGGAGGCCCTCAGAGAGGAAACTGTGACAGATGCACGCACAGCCAGAGGCAGGTACAACCAGAGGCAGAGTGAAGCAGAAAATGGAAAAGGAGAGCCTCTGGCTCAAATCTGGGCCTAGCTTTCAGGACAGGCAAGGACTGGCACGTGAGAGGCTCAGAGAAGTCTAAAGCGGCCAGTTCCTCTCAATGATATGCTCAAAACTGAATAAGCCTACAGAGGAGATAAATACAGCCAGAAACAGTGGCTTGGGGGCGGTGAATTGCTCTATTCACCGTAATGCACATTATCGTCTGCCCTTTCTCAGGGACTGAGGACTTGACTTGCACAGGTGGGGAAGATGCTAGCGGAGGCAGGACCTGCTCAGATCTTCATTCGCTCCGGATGGGCTGGTGTGGACCCAGCTGTGATGGCGGGAGGGACTACAAGGTCCCACACCCGTGCCTGCCGCTGGCCCTCTACATCCAGCGCAGGGCAGCTACCCCTCGGCTCAGCGTCTAGTGAAGCAGCGTCGTTTCCTCTAAGCAGCAAGAAAAACACCTTGAGGGTAAGCGAACTCCTGGTCACCATGTGCAGCATTGCTGGGTGAGGGACACAACGGCGGCAGGCGGGCAGGTGTGGACGGTCAGAGCAGGACAAGACACGTAACTGCAGCCTTGCGTGAGGGGGAGGCAGCGCGAGGGCTGGTGCCGTTCGGAAGGTGGATCGAGCATGGCCAAAGCTTTGGGGTGAAAGAGGGGAAAGTCTGGAAGCGCTGCGCCTCCCCTCCTTGGGCAAACGGCCTCAGGTTTGGGCTGTGAGCGCTACCCAGCCGCTCGCTGCCGTGCTGGGGGTGCGTTTTGGGGTGCTCGGAAGAGTCCTTTGGAGCGCTCGGAAGAGTCCTTTGGAGCTGGAACTGCTGCGGTGCTAGAGATGTGGAATACAAGAGCCTCAGTGAGGAAAGGAAATGAAGAGAGGAGAAGAGAGAAGAGAGGAGAAGAGAGGAGAAAAGGAAGAGAAAATGAGGGAAATAGGCACAACAGCTGAAGCAGTGAATTCAAGTATCACTTAAACTCATGTGTTGTAAATTTACTCCACAAAAAATGTCATTTTAGCATCAAGATTTTTGGAGTGTGAACAACACACAACCCAGACTGTCATAATATACTTAATATGTGAGTAAGTATTTACATGGAGCCCGAAGTTTAGTGAGTAAATAAGCATGTATCTTTAAACTAATTGAATCCAGCATAGCACAACTGCCCTGAGCCCGGCGCTATTCATAGCGAGCCCGGAGCACTTTATAAAAACAATAAATTAACTAAAACCACCGCTGCGCCGCTTACAAGCGCCGGCAGCGCGCTCCGCCGGGCGCCATCTTGTGGCCGCGGCGCCTGCGGGGCCGCGTGGCGCCCCGCGCCGCGGTGAGGTAAGGGCCGCGCTGCCTGCTGGGAGCGGCCGCCATGTTATGCGCCACAGGGTGTGGGCAGCGGGAAGAGGTGGTTCCTCAGCGGCTGCCCGTGGTTGCTTCTGGCCGTGATTCATTCGCCCCTTACACATGTTCGGCCTGCCGTAGTCAGACCAGATAAAAGATGAAACACCTACTGTTGTTGCGTGTTTACTTTCTCTTTAACTCTCTTGTGCTAGATCATCGGCCGCTGCAAGGCAGGCTGGTGCCAGGAAAGCCAAGTGGATGTGCACTGACTTAGGCCGCCTGATCTGGTGACGCTGCCCTCCGTGTTGGGACTGAATTGTTGTGTTAAAATTTGGCCTCCTTACCAATGTAAGCACCTCTTTTTCTACTCCAAAATAAGTGTTCCCTCTAAAGGATACAACGTACAAGTTCCACCTCATGGGGCTTGGAAACCATAGAGAAATGCTTGTAGAAGTTACAGTAAATCACACTTGCAGTTACTCTCTGGGTGTTTAATGCAGAAAATAGCCAAAGAGTGCTGTTTTTTTTTAGGGGGGGGAGGAGCTGCACATAAGTGCAATTTTCAAAGGGTTGCAAATACCAATGGAAGATAATCAAATATCAATAGAGAAACAAGAATGATGTTTGTTTTATCAGACCTTTAATGCTAGATTTGTACATACATATCAAGCCCACCTCATAGTCTTATTATTAAGAGGTCCCAAAATGCTGTTTCACCCTATGAAAATCCAGCAGTTGTCTCCCTAGGTCATGTAGGTGTCTTTGCTCCTCTACCCATTTCAAGGGTGCTGTTTTGCGACACTGGTTTGGGAGCAGCGGCGGGCGCCTGCTGACCCACAGATCAGCAGCATCTTCCCCCTTAGGAGGGAGCAGCCCCTCCGCAGGGGCCTCGTCCCCTCAAATCACCACGGCTCGCACTTCATAACCTGCCCAAGTGCCATTTCTCCTCTCTGTCAAACACTGACCCAGAAGTTACAGATTTCCAGAGGTGGTTCTTTTTTTCTGCGTCGGACTTGTCAGACACAGTCTAATAAAGAGGACAAAACAGATGACTATTTATGCATGCTCTCCTGCTTGCATGTATGGAAGGGCCAAGGCTGCAGAGTTTCTCACTTTCCAGTACAAAGGAAATACTTTATGCATTAGCAGGATTTTTTCTGTGTCTATGGAACAGTGTTAGACTATCCTGACTAGAGAATTGGTCTTTTTTTGGGTGCTTACATTTTCTAAGATGTATTCAAAATGAGGGCCTGAGAGATGCTATATGCTGATTCACAGATAGATTAGGGATATAAATATTACAAACAATATGGGTGTTTATGAATTGTATAGACTGACAGTACAGCTTTCATCTTATGACTCGTAAGCCTAAATCGCATTAGAGATTCCTGAACATTCAGAAGTAGGAAATATTACATAACTTATAGAGATTATAAAGATTCTAAGGAATATAACCACTTTGTTACTTATGTATCAAACCCAGAATTGGAGAGAATGGGAAAAAGAAAAAAAAAAAAAAAAAGCCCAAGGCCGTTGAGTTCAAGCTTTTTCTCCTTAGTGTTTAGGAGCAGAACAAGAGCAACCTGAACAATGGTATAAATTTTATAATTAAAATGGCTTAAGTGCCTTTCTCCAGGAGCTGGAGGAAAGAATATCTTATCCATACTGCTACCACTTACATGTGTTTAAAAATAGACAACACAAAGACTCAGTGTATTCGTGATGTGTCTTGAACAATGAGTGCAACTTTGATGGTTTATGCAGTGCCCAAAACAAAAGGAGTTCCTATACTTTCTGCTCTAACAAAAGGATTTGTCGGAACTGAGAGTGTACTTGAAAAGGAGAGGGGCAAAAGCACAATAGAAACCTTGAAACCAAGCCATATTGTTCCCCCTACTCTAGTTCAGCTGAAAGAATGTCAGCTCTCAGTTGAAATCTTGAGACAATCAAAAAAGGATCCTTCAGTAAGACTGGATTTTTCACAGATACAGTATGTGAGGAAGAATATTTTCTCCAACGTTTTCCTTGCTCGGTGTCTTTTTATGTGGCTATCATGTAGGTAACAGCAGGGAATTCCACTTAAGTAGATCTTTAATGGATTTAACTAATGGTTTCTTTGTGATGCTCTCAGACAGTTCTCCTGTAATGTGGATCCTCTAAATATTTAAATCCACCATTGAAGCGTTTAATAGGAAGAAAGTCTCCTACCACTAGAAGGAAGAAAAGGCTTTCAGCTGGAAACAATACCAAAACAAAATCTGATTTGTACGATAGTGTCAAGATGGTAAGCTCACTTACTCTCTGAGGCAGCTGATACAACAAGAACCTGGGGTACCAGGTAAACAGCAAGCAGTCGTTTGTATATTGTCTTTTTCTGCTTCTCTGTATCCTCCATATTTTCTGAGTGCTATTTGAAGTGATTAATGGTTTGAGTGAGCAATAAAACTGGGAAATTAATATTGCTACCTACTGTTGGTACTGGGTAACTATCCAACCGAGGGGCCCTTGAAAATAATGGATAGGTTAATCTGGAAAGTTTCTCCTCCTTTCAAATCCTTGTCCTGACACTCTCTCAAAGTAATCTTTCTCATTCTCACTATTGTATCCATTTTCCTCTTTTATTTTATTCTTTCTACAAATGGAGCCTGATGTTTCTCCAGTTCTTTAAAATATTCGACCTGGAAGGAAAAAGCTTTTAGAAATCTACTGCACATGTAAAGGGCCACATTTTTCTCTGTTGTCCATGGATTGGGAGGAACGACCACCTCAGAAACTAACATTGCTCTCCTAAGCTATCTGCTTAGCCCTGGATTTTGCCATGTTTTCCCCAGCACAAAGAACAAAACCTACAGTTTTCACACATTTATGAAAATGAAAAATAATGGAAAAATAGAGGCTCCATCTATCTTGCATCCAGTGGAACAGAAACACAGAACTGCAGTTGCCCCACAGCTGCTTTTATGGTATATAGGATACTTTTTTTGACCATTTGAATATATAGGACTCATCAAAGAGAATAAAATATCACTCTCAGCTAAATAGATCTGCTTATTCTCCTCTGCACTATTTGGGCAGGGACTTCGGTTTCTGCAGATGATATTCGTAATTTTTCCAGCAATTTTCTGCAATCAGCTCACAATCCATACCATCTATTTTCCTTCTGTAACTTGTTCCATGTCTGGCCCCTAAACATAGCCGCTTCCAAGTTTTCAGTCTGTTTGTGATGTTTCTGTAATACAATCAATTTCTGCATTTAAGTCACTTCATATTACTTCATGCACAAGCACCTGAAACCGTTCTGAATTCCTTTGTGAGAACTGCAGTACAAATAACAGACGATGTAAGCAATAAAGTTTCTCACTTGCTGTAGAAACCGGCCATCCAGAAGGGGTGTGTGGACCAGCTCATGGAAAATGGCACCCTCATTCGCCGGTAATGGGAGGGTTCTCCAGTGAAATGAGTGTGCACTTCAGTTTTCTTTCTTGTTTCATCTTAGTGCTTTCAGGGATAATGCATAACTATCAGCATGTTCCTCTCGTGCTTATACTTTATGTTGCATGGATACACTCACAGGCTCAAATTAAGGGCTTTCTTGCTATCCCGCTTGCTGCCGGAAGAGGAGTGCCTGTTTTTAAACCTACTGCCTGCTTCTTTGTTACTCTGCACCTCCTGTGGTTATGTAAGCCTGAAGAAACTGGGGGAAGGTGGCTGTCAGATGGTCACATCTAGGTACAGCCGTGCAGGTGGTAAACTGATAGTGTTTTATGTCCCTTGCATGAGCAGAGCATGACTATCCTAAGTCAAAAGTGGGTGAAATGTATTTTCAGAAGAGAAGCAGAAATGAGGAAATGCTGTTCTTAACCCAAACTTTTTATCTAGGTGCCTATGTATATTATTTCTGTGGTGGTTTAAAAGCACAGACTGAAATACTAAATTCCCAGTCATGGCTGTGTAGGCACCTACCTCCCAATTTTGCCTTTGAAAAGCTTCCCTTCTTACATAAATCTTACATATTTATTTTTGAGGATGTTGCTTATTTTATCTATGAGAAAAAATAAGGGACACAGTGCTATTCTGAATGGGTACAGGAGCAAATGCCTCAAAAATAGTGTGGTTTTTTTTACAGGGACACATTTGCCAGTTGCTGCCTTGTATTGACCCACAGTTTCTGCATTTTTTTTTTCCCGTATCTACCAGACAGAGCTCTTAAACAGCTTAAAATTGTTTGTAAGTGTTACAGGCATTCAGTCAAATTAGACACTTAGTAAAATCATCCTTTCAACTGGTGCTTTCAGCAAATGGTTAAAACAGCATTTGGGGAAGGACAAGGTGTATGATCTAATGCCTGAAAGCAGCTCATGCTCTGTGACATAATCCCAAGAATAAATGTATTGTAAGTACATGGCCAAACACAAGAGAATATCTGTCATCAGGTAGCTGCAAGTGCCACATGGTTTTTGTATCACTGTGCTTCGGTTGGGGCCACGGAGACTTGTGCAGTGCTTTCACGTGCCGAGAAAACTACCAGCTACAGCTTCAACACTTTCTGGATCCAGGGGAGATACTTTTAAGAAATCCTTAGCTAGCAAAGTACAATTTTACCAGTTTATGAAATGATCTATCTCTCAGTGCTGTGGGAAGTTAGCTAATGGAGCCTGGCACTTAGCGTCTTGTGTACAGGGATCAGAGCCTGAGTCTCACTGCCTTATATGATTGTTTTATGCATTTGTGCCCTATTTCTGCTTTTATATCAGAATAATACATAATATGGAAATATGGAAGAAAAAACCCTACATTTTTACAATTACTCTTGTCCTTTTAGAATGGCCATCTATAGCATATCCCTCATTTAAAGATTATTATATATTTCTCCAAGAATACTTCTTGGACTGGCCCTCATTTTTCATCCCTATTTCTGTCCTCACTGGGAAAGGGCACGGCTTTGCCATCACTGTTTTAACTAGTCTCATTCCTCTTTCCTTCCTGCCTGTTCTTACTAATCAGAGCCTCATGCTGGAGTTCTTTGCTTGTTGATATTTTTCTTTTCCTGGAGAACAGTGTATCTCCATTTACAGTTTAAAAACTAACACTTAAATGGAGTGTCAAATTGCTTCTGGAAACTGGGCCTAAAATAAATGGCTTTTCTTTGTGAAAAGCAGCATCAATCTTTTGACCCTGCTCTTGCCTCTTCTCAGAGGCATGTTAGGAACAGCTGTGTGTACAGATTGAATATGCTCTCTATCTCCAGACCCTGTACTAGGACCCATCCTGGTATCTGAGAGTTTATTGCCTATTAAACCCATCTTCTTCTGCTATCTGTGCAACCAACTAGTCAGCCTTCCCCCCCTCAGCTTCCTGCTTCCCCCTTACCCGACCCCTTACAGCCTGCAGGTGCTTGCCCCCCTCTCCCACACGGCTCTTCCCGAGCACTCCGTGTTGCTCCTTCCATCCGTGAGCCTTCCGACTTTCTATAACTTCCCCTGTTCAGCTAAATTGCTGCTAGCCAGCTATTTTTCCCCAATGGTTTAAAAAATTCCAGGGAATTGCAATGTATCAGAATCAGGAAATGAAATGTTGAAGAATGATGCTGCCTTCGCTAGGGGTGTTGTGATCTGTGTGCTTCTTTTCTCAAAATTAGTAGACAACGACACTTTTTAAAAGAGTAAACTTCCTTATTTTTTCATTATGGGAGAAAAGGGAAGGAAATGAACTCTACTGAACTGAAAATAAGAATGGAGCTGGTTCTGTGGCCGTAGTAGTGGAGGTGAATATGGCTCATTCAGCAGTCATCCCTTTTGGCAGCAGACAAGGACTGGGATTTTTCTTGCTCCAGATGAGGACTGAGTTTTTTCTTGCTCCTGGATAATTAGCGTTTGTGGATTGAGAGAGGGCTAGTCGGCCTCCCCTTGCACCTGCCCCTCACTATCGGCCTAGTTGCAGAGTGAAAGGGAGAAGGAAAGGAAGAGGGAATACTTTGTTTTGCAGTCCTTCCTCCAGGAAGGGAAGTGCTAACAGGTGAATCCCCAGAGCAGCCAGGACAGCCTAGTCTTTCCTCTTGTAGCAGTAGTGGGGTCTGTGCCTGGGAGGGTCAGCGGGAATCCTTCTCCCAGCTCCCTGGGCTGGGGGATGGCGGACGCTCTCACAGCCTGTTTTGTCGCTGAGGAGCGAAGATGCTGTTTCAGCAGAGCTCTCTGTGGCCCAGGCAGGCAGGCAGGGCTAAGAAGAGAGATCTGCAGCTGGGGTCTTTCAGAGCGGTTTCATTTCCCTTGATGTGGAGGCTGCATCGTGGTGCGTTTCTGTGCGTGTTCCCGCTCCGTGTCGGTGGATTTGCTGCCACGGCGGGAGCAGCAGCAGGTCCCGCAGGTGCAGTGGCAGAGCAGAGAGTGGCTCTGCCGCAGGGCTCCTGACACTCTGTAGATGGTGCAACTCGAGCCCTGAATAGGAACAGCAAATGTGAAACGGGGGAGGGGGGCAGGTTTCAGCTCGTTAGTGATTGTTAAAAATAACCATTACCCGGCAAGTGTGCACTACACTAGGTATGCTGGGCTTCAAGTGAGATAGGGCAAAGCACTTCCTCACAACCCGGTCATTATACATGGACAGCCACAGTCACTGTGTTTTAGGCTGTGTTTTTCAAAGTGTGTGTGTGAAAAACACTTTAGATGTGTGTCTAAGATGATTTCACACAGTCCTACTCAGTCTCCACGTGTAATCATTTAGTGATTATTTCTTTACCTTTCTAGTAGAAGGCTCCATAAACAATGGCAGATACTTTGATTGCACTTTTTGTAAAGAATGAACATTTAAATAGTCGGCAATAAATTTATCACCAAATGTTGCTTAGAATGAGCAGCTTGCTTCCTGCCGGTAGTTTCACTGCTTGTGGAAAGATCTGATTGGGTGACAGTGAGTCCTGCTCAGTAACATGCAGTAAATCACACGCAGTAAGAATAAAGTGTCCTGCGTAAAAACTTTTTTTTTCATTAGTATTAACAAGGTCCTTGGTAATTGGTAAGCGGAGCAACAATGGCAATACTGCAAAAACTGCCAGAGAAGTGAGAGATGTTGTCTCAAAAAGAAAGGGAAATGTTAGTAGGAAGCTCAGCTTAACTGATCTTTCTACCTATAGTCATTTTTCAGTGCTTGCTCTGACAGACTTTTTTTTTGGCGGCGGGAGAGGGGTGCGTGTCCCATTTTAAAACCTCATTCTCTTGCTCTGAAACTGTCAGGTAAAACTTCATCCATGGTACCTACTACGACAGCTATATGCTGCTTGTCCCCATGATATCTCACATATTTAAACAATTATGCGTAGAGGGATATCTCTTTTCTGTCCTCGTATCAGGGCAGAGTTATCAGGGCATTTGATTATTTACAGTATTGTACTGATGTTGTGAATAAAAAGTGATCCTTTACATGCACATCTCATTCTTGCTAATGATCATTTGAAAGAGACAGAGGTGCCTTGCGAAGTCATGCTGGAATAGGCTGAAAAGTTTTCTTAGCTATCTCTGGCCTGTCCTGCGAAAGGTTTTCAAAATAGACGAGGATCTTAAAAATCACTAAACACAGAGCATTAGGAAGATGCACTACCTGTAGTCTGTATTACAAGAACTCCTGAATTTTGCATCACAGCATTTTATAAAGCCTCCTTCCTTGATGCATGGGCCCTGTAAACCACAAATCCATGGCCATGTTGTACCCAAGACGTGACATTGTTGTGTCCACGACGGAGTGCTTCTGCACTGGAGTTAGTCAAGTGGGATTGTAGCTGCAGTACTGCATTCAGTTGGGCTCCAATCTTCACATGCAGATTTGAAATAAATTAATTGGCTACAGATGCTGGTGGACAATAAGATAACCCTCCTCATGCTGGTATTCTGGCTTCTTCCTGAGGGTGCAGATGACCTGAAATAATAATGCAGAATATTGAGAACTTCCATTTTTATCTCAGCTATGATAATCTTGGCCATTTGATCATTAATTCTGACATTTTAAGTCATTAAGCATTACTTCTTCTGGTAAAACCACTGAAGAAAAAAGATCAAATTATGAAGACCTGTTCTGTCTACCGCAAGTGGCCTATTTTGTGTCCTGGATAGGCATGAATGGTTATTTAGGATTCTGGAGAAGGCTGAGAAACAGCCATTTTCCTCTACTTGCTCCCAGCTGACAATAAGGAAAAATATCCTTGATGTATCTGTTCTTTAAGATACTCAGGACAGGTCTTTTAAAAAGTCAGGCACTGATGAGTTATCTTTATGAAATAAGACGTGCAATAGTGTTTTAAAATGAAGGGAAAAAATCTCCTATGTATTTCTGCAGATTTGAAGTGGCTAAAGGTGTTTTTTTTTTTTTTTTCCTGATATTTAAAAGATGTTACCTTTGACCAGAAAGCGGGAATGGCCATCCCAGGGTGATATTTTCAGCAAGAACTTATCAAACAGGAACTTTGTCAGCAAAATTTTCTTCTTGCTCTGTTACCAATTGGTGCAAGGTTTTTCCTTCATCCTCAGTATGGTACCTGTCACAACTGCATCTGAGTCCACCATTAAATTCCAATAATATGAGTTATTTATTGTTATTATTAGAAAAGGGCAGGGCTGCCTTCATCTGTCTGTAGGCTCTGCCATTATTTGTGCTCTGCGCGTTGCTACAGTGCACTGAATCTGCCTCAGCTCTGTGCAGATGCACTGTGTCAGAAAACATCTGCTAGCTGCTGATTTTATGCATATTACAGAGACTTTATGTACTGTTAAATGGACCACTTTTTCATTCCAAACCATAATTTTCCATGTGGCATCATTTGATCTGTCCTCGCTCCAACATTTGGTTTGATCAAGTCATTTCTTCCTACCCAGTGTGTGTCTAGTAACTTACTCTGTGGCTCTGTATCTGTGTGTTCTCTGTCTGTGAATGGAAATTACTGCAGTGCTCCTGTCATGATAATATGGTGGTAGGGCAAAACATGTCAGTTTAATCAATATATTTTATTTCCATTAGCTTCTTTTAGCACTGAACTTTAGTGTAGACTACTTAGATGTGATAATGCCAACTGCTGCCCAGCTAAGCAGTAGCGTACCAGGACCAAACGCACCATCTCAGAAGCATCACACGAAGCCTTACCAGGACGGCAAGTCTGGAGCTATAAAGCCGCTGGTGGGGAAGGGCATGTGCCCCACACAGACCTGCTCTGTGCCCCACGCAGACCAGTCCTGTGCCTTGTGCCCAGATCCTGGATGGAAGAAGCGGAAGTGCAACTCACTTGGGGCCCTGCTCGTTGGAGTCAAATCTGTCTAGCTCTGTGGTTACCACCTTGGGGGTCAAGCCACAGCAGCAGAAACTGCAGGAGACAGAAGCTGGAAAGGGCCGCAAAAGGGGGCAATTCCCTCTGGGAATGGACCGTGCTTCACTTTAAAAGGGTTTTCTTTGGTTTTCTTGTACAGTTTAATTTTCCGTTACCCGCCTTTTCCTGAGAATAATGTTTGTTCCCATGCAGTCACTCCCCATGGTTACACTTGCAGTTACTACTGAAAGGCTGTTCCTTACTCCCCTGCCTCACCAGACACTACAGAAGAACAACTCTCTGCCTGTCTGTTCCTAGAAGTTCTTTAAGCGACAAATCTCTTCCGTACTTGTTGAATCACAGTTCAGGATCATAGGTCTAATTACACCAGAGAAGAGAGCGCTTTGATAACCTTTGGTCCAGGTGATTATTATTCCCCGTTGCCTGTGTTCTTCATGGTGACATTTCCAGAGGCTACAAAGAGAAAGATGTAAAGTTTGAATAACATCTATCTGGTCTTTTATATATATACATATATATATATACATATATATATATATATATAAGCAGGGAAAGATTGGTCACATACTACAGGGGAAGCACTTTTGCCAGATAAAACATTTCATAATCCTTCTTGACATGCAGAGAACTGCAATGCTGCATTAAAAATAAAACAAAATAAAATAGATTAGTAGTGCTGACATATCTGAATAAATATACTTTATTATTATTATAATTAATGCATATTTATATAGCTCTTTTCATCTTCAAAGCACTTTATCAATATTAGTTTTTTAACTAATATTTGCAACATCCTTGTGAGGTGGAGGGTGGAGAATGGTTGCCGTATATTAGATGTACATAATTGTCCATGTGCACTATTTTCCACTTTTTAATAACACGCTACGGTCTGATACATGGCCTATATCTCTGTATCTCTGGAGTACCATACTTTGAAATAAACTCATATAGAATTAGTCCTATCTCCTGTATGAAACCAGAGTAAATATATCACTTTTGTGTGCATAATTCTCTTCCAATTCATTTTTCCAAAGAATTATTATTTAGTTACATTTGAGATAGATAGCATTCAGAGAGCCCAGCAGTGAGGGGGATGGGGGAGCTGGGGTGCAAGGTACTGTTCTCATTTGCGTGCATGTGTGAGAGTGAAAAAGGCCAGTCCCTATCCCAGAGATTTTGTAGTCCAACTATGTGATAAGAGACAACAGATGGATACAACAAAGAGACAGGGACACCGTGAGGTTAGAGGGAGAGGATTATGATTACTGTAAGAAGTGGTGGTCAGAGCACACCAGCTGTTTAACCATTCTCAAACAATTTTGTAGCCACCACAATAACAAGAGTAAGAGAATGAAGAGAAATTGCTTGAAGTGAAATACTGCATTGCCGAGGCAGACAACATCATGTATGTTTTGTAGAGTTGTTTAGTAGAAACTATTACAGTTTTGTGGCTGCAAGCACATCTGTTTTTCATCCTCTTTGACTGAAGTCCTGTCTCTCTCGGCTAATATTCTACAGGACACTGGGAGGACAGTCTCCTAACCCTGATTTTCTGCAGCCTCCACAAAAAGAACCACATTTCAGTGCTTTGCAGCTCTTTTAGCCCAGGGTGCGAGTAGCTTGCATTCTTGCTTGGTGTTCGGATAAAACGTTCACTGTATTTGCACATGTGCCTTACGACCCAGCTGAAGGACATAAACACGCAGTCTATATAGCACATTCATCCCTGTCTTTGAGGTCTGCATTCTTCAGTTTTCATGGGAGAGCCCTCTCCAGCACCTCAGTGTCAACCTCCCTAGGCTATAGATATTTTTTTTTCGTACTGCAGTTCTGCCCCTTTTGGACAGCCTGGGCAGGGTAGTTCCACATGTGCGCTCTGTATACTGAGGTGTAATGTAGACATATAGAAGCCGATTTTTTAAATGGGAAGCAGTCTAGCTGTGGTGGAACTGAGATCTGTGCAGGTTAATCAGTCCTTTGAAAAAAGGCAGTAACCCTAATTTGTGTGTTATTTCCACTGTAAGCATTTGGACTTTGATCAAGTAATTCATGTAGTTGATGGGAATATTTCCATTGCCTGCAGTGGGCTTTGGATTGGAACCATAATCCGGATGTTTCACATGCACAGACATCCTTAATTAAAATTTTCTAAATTGTTGTTACATAATGAGGATCCTAAACCTCCTGTGAAGTGTTTCCAGTTAAGTCAGTGGAAAAAAAAAAAAAAGCTCAATATCTGGCCATCACAGTTACCATGAAGTACAGTGATTCTCTGTACTGTGTATTAACAAGATAAGTGAGTTATTGCTACTTTGGGAACTCTTAAGTGAGTGCCCTGACTTTTCATGCTTGCAATTTATAAACAAAGCTGCTTTACTGTAATTTTGCCATATCACACACACCTATATATACTCAGAAAGTTTTTATCAATTTTAAATATAGACTTAGGATGAAAATAATAAATCAACCTGAAATACAGTGAGTGCTTGAGCCATAATTATATTCATTCAGTTTGCGAGGCTAATTTTTTAAAATTAATTACAGTGTACTATGCCTTTTATCAGGAAGAGGTGCATTCTGTGACAGCTGTCCATCGTTATCCACAGAATCTTTTTTTGCACTGACCTATACAAAAGGAGACCTCAATCAAAACCCTTCTGTCATGCAGTAAAAGGAGTCATTCAAGATTTTAACTCATTTTTTTTTTTTTTTCAGAAGGAAATACCAGTCTGGTCTCATAGAAAGAACTCTGACTTGGATTTATATGACCTGCTTTCTATTCTTGGCTCTGTCTCTGGGTGACCTCATGAAAGTCATTTTTATCTACTATTGTTTTTAAATGGGCAGAAAGATGATTCTTAGCAGTATGGCTGAAGCATAGGCACCTTTTCTTTTTTCTTTTTTTTTTTTTTCAATTTTCCCACTTCAAAAACCTATTCCTGAAGAAGCTACACACCTGTACACATACAAATGCCAGTCAAGTGTTTGCCTCAAATAAGCTGCTCTGCCTCACTCTCCCATGCTCTTCTGTCTTTTGTTCTTTATAGCATGAGGGAATCTCAGGGGAGTGCCTAAATAATGTCTTTTAAATATACATAACTTGAAAAGCCTAGTTTCATATGCACATTATTGCTCTGGTAGGCTGAGATGATTTCTGAAAGCAAATATAGCATGGACCAAAGTGAGCTTCCCAAAATATTTAAGGGATTACTGGGTTGCTACACTTGATACATAATAATATTTTCTGGAATTCTGCCTTCTGCTTTAACGATATAACTGTCAGACAACAGTTCATACACAGAAAGACAAAGTCATAACTTAGGAGGATAATCTTTTGTATGTGCCTAACAATATGCTCTGAAATTCAACATTTAAAAGGGTTTAAAATACACAATACCCCAAACCATCAAGTAAGCAGTAAAAGTAACATGCAGAGCCAGACACAAAACTGGAATGAAAAAGATTTTTTATTATTCCTCTCTGTGTTACCATAAATGACATGCTATATTTAATTTTACAGTGCCCCTGGACAAATCATCAAATACTTTAATAACTACACAAACATTAATATTTAAATACAAGAGATCCCCTCAGTTACTGAATAATCATAACTCTGGATTGATAGGGTACTAAATGGAAAAATCTTGTTTAGACAGTTGTAAGAGGGGGGGAGGGTGTTTAATGAAACAAGTTTGATGGTCTTGTCATCATAAAACTGATAGATATTTGGCACAATTTATATCTTTGCTGAAAAGAAGTTTGAGAAATGGAACAATTGTGGTGAAGATTAATTTTCCCTTCTTCTGCTGTGAGTGAATAGTCCTTTAGGTCTTTAGCAGGAATGTGTGACATAGATTGCACTTTGCCCACGTAAACCGTGTGCTGACTCTTGGAAAACGTACATGTTAAATAGCTGTGACTTCTGCACTGTGGCATGGGCAACTCAGCTCTCATTACTGCTAGCTAGGCTCATTTTATGAGTGATGAATAAAGGTGGTAGACGAGACAGCATACTGAATTCTGACATTCAGTATATCTTAGGCCTGCCCACCCATTCTTCCCACTGTCTTCAGTGGAATTTTTTAAATTCAGATTTTATATTATCACTTCTGCCGTTCTCCCAATTTTCTGTTCTACCTAATAATAGAAATTCAAGTACTGAAACACTGTGAGAATATCAATTTGCAAGATATTTCTGATCCCTACGGCAACAAAAAGATCACCAGGAAGCCAATCCTGAAAGACTTCTAAACCAAAGTAACTCATAAAAATTTTTCTGAGCCAAAATACTGAAGCTTTATTAGACGTTTAGGTCTTCCAGTGCGGAACTATGTTCATGCATGTGTACCATGTGTCACTGAGCAAACATCAGACACCGATATAATGATAATATTTGTTCATCACTGGAGGAAGGCTAGCCGTTAGTTCCCCAGTGTTTCTAGCTAAATGAGAAGCTTACGGATTGCGTAATAAGCTGTGCTCCTTTTCCAGTTCCTTATCCTACCTGAGCTCATGCCTGATTCCAGGATAGCCCGTCACTATGACTCAACATTATTTCATCTGGGGGCAGCTAATCAGACTCTGCGCTTTTCCAAACAGAATTATCTTTATTTTCTGCTATGCTCTTGACTTCATGCAAATCAGCAATAGGCAAGCTAATGCTGAGAAACCAAAAACTGGAAGCAGGGGAAGAACACTGTCCCTCAAAATTTTCCATAACCAGATAATATAACTTTGGATATATCATGTTTCTTGAGCCCTTCTGAATTGGGAAATACGCCTTTGAGGGAAGTTCTGGGGAAAATATGGGTGCTGTCGCATTTGAGCTTTAGTGGAGTCGGGCTAACAGAGAGACGGGAAGCGCAGCAGACACTAAAGACCTCTAAGTAACAGGCCATGTCCTCTGGGCTGTGAGGCGCTGAAAGCAGCATCACTGCAATGCTCCTGTAGATGTGGGCAGCTGGCAAATGTAGTGATGAGGGCTGCGCTAAGAAGGCCACTTCTGATGAACGAATTAAATATCTTGCTCCGTGCAATGAAGAAACCTTGGGAGAATCCAAGGCTGTCTCTAAATCACCTGTCCAGTGCCTTGCTTCTCTCCTATGCCTAACTGCTATAGTGGTAGGAAAGGTGAACAGAAGAAAAACCTAACAAAACCAAAGAACTGAGGCTGGCAGAAGTCTGTGCTCTGAAAAAATGGCTGTGGCCTCCACTTCCTAAGCAGAAATAAAATAGCACAGAGATTCTACAGCTATGGAGCTAGAATCAGTACCAAAGCAGATCAGTGAAGGTTAAAGCAACATAAGAAGTCAGCATGAGCACTGCTGCATAGAGCTGAGCAAATCTTTAAATAAGTAATTAATTCTTTCTCTCTCAACTTTATATGCTTAATCATACTTTATCATTCAGTTCTTATAACTTCATTTTTTTTTTCCTTTTTTCTTCTTCTAACATAGCAATAAAACAAGAATAGTTTGGAACTCAGTTTTCCTTTCTATTAAGGAAAGGGCCAGTGATTACTCATGGAGAGTAACTCTGTTCCTGGGCTGCCTCTACGTCTGCTGCTGCAATAGTAATGCATGCTCCCTCGGGAGGACAGATTTAGCCACTGAGTGCAACCTCTTTTCCAGGAGAAGAAAATGTAAAGAGACAGCAGTTTCCAGCAATAAAAAAAAACCTGAAACAACATTAAACATTTCTTTCTCATCCATTTCTCCCCCCTTCTTTTCAGCTTTTCTTGAAATGGACAACCCATGCCCATTTAGAAGATTTCAAGCTGTTCATGATTGTCTCTGGTGCTTGAGAGAAAAGCTGATTTTGCACTTATATGTGAACCAGGGAAAAATACATTTTCCCCTTTCTCACTTCACTTACCAAAATCTACCTGAGACACATCCAGAAGAAAGAAATTCTTGTAGATGAATCTCATTCAAAGACATTGAATGGTGAGGAATGAATTTCTACAGAACTGTATTACTTTATGATAGATAAGTTGTGTATGCAATATACTGGAATGAGTAATTGAACTCCCCAAACTGCAATTCAATCTCACTCTTCCTGTATATATGCATGTGTAAATGTATTTTTATATGGGGGACAACAGAAAGCTCAAAGGATGTTTCAGTGAAGTCTTCCAATTTGTTGTTAAAAATTTTTGAGACTGGATCTACGCAGACATTTACCTTGCTGCAAAGTGTTCTTCTTTACAAGAAATCTTCAAAGTTCCCAAACTGAAGATTAGAGTGGCTTCTCCATATCGCTGACTTGTGCTAATTTCTTCCTATTCCTTGACAGAAGCAGGTATAAACAACTGTTTTGCAAACTGTATTTTGATACAGCTGGAGACCTTTCTGGGGGTAGACATAGTGCCTCAGTCTTAAGAATTAATCCTGTATGAAACAAAAATCATAAATGCAAATGCTGTCCAGAAGTCTTCTGTTCACCAATAAAACACCTCATAACTGAGGTGCTACCGTTTTTGAGCCCTTTATGAAATAAAAAGGTATGGATGGTAGTCTATACACATAGCATCAGCGATGCCCAAAGCAAACAAGTCAGATATTTATGGAGATATTGTCTACAAATATGTATTCAGGAGAATACAGAGAAGGACAAAGTAACCTTAGCGTTATGGAGGATGGTCACTGCACTCTGTTGACCATCTGTTATCTGTTTGTTGTCGTAACTTCTGAGAAAGTAGTGATTATTTTTCTGGAGCAGGTTTACTGCACTTTTTCTAGACCAGGCCAGATTTTTTTTTTCCTTAGGATATCATTTTACACATGCAGTTATATTTAGCTTTGCAAATAAATAATAAAAAAAAAAAGTCAGTAATCATCTTACAAAAACTGCATGTGGGGTCAAGGAATTTGGAAAAAGAAAATTCACTGTGGAGACGAAAAGCAGATGGCGTATGCAGCAGTTGAACTGTTGTCTCTATAATGATGCTGTCCATAAATATTTGGCAACATATCTTTAGTCTGTCCAGAGTGGGATTCAGGTACTGCTGAAATTGCAGTGCCTTGTATACTGTCTGAGCGTGACCAGGGTAGCCTTCTCAGCTCCGTTTGAAAACTGTGCTTGAAACTTCCCCTTGAAAGTCCTTGGTACTGTTGAAGGCAGTAACTGAGGCGTTATTTCCACTTCACAGGCGGAGCAAACTTCATGAAGACAACTGTTGCCGAAGTATGGAGAAGTCCATGCATACATTTGTTTTACCGTAAGACCAATGCCTCACACAATTCGGGCTGAGCTAATGTCTTTAGAAGTGCACCGTGGATGTCTGCAGTAGGTTGAAGAGATCCAGCAATTTCTGTTCTTGTGAGAATCTCTCTTTAAATGGCTGCAGTCCTTCCAATCTGTGTTCCTATTTATTCCCATATCTGGCATTGTGTTTTAACAACCCCCAAGTGTTACACTGCAATGTGACTTATCTTGGGTTGTTTTCCCGCATGCTTTTTTCAGCACTGTGCTCTATTAAGCTAGTTCCATATGTTAGTGCAGTAAATATCCTAATAACTGGCCAACACAGACTATTCATTATCTTTCTGAGAACAACCCTGTGTTCATCACAGTGGGTCCTACTGAACCACTTATAATATACTGAAAGCATCAAAGATGAAGAAACCTGCCACACTGTGGATCAGGTGCCCATGGTTTGAAATCTGCTGCTTGTACACATCCATCCTTATATAGGCAGGTAATAGCAAAAGTAACTGCAGATACCTTTTCAGTACCTACTTAAGCAAGGACATGAAATGGCATCTAAAGAACCAAAAATGGAACATTTCCAAGAAAATGTTAGCCAACTGAAAATTCACATTCACCTACTTCTAGGAGTTAACTGCTAGAACAGTAAGAGTGTGCTTTCAATAGTATTTTTTGGGGCAACGCTGAGTTTACCTGTATGTAAAATGATGCTACTATGTCATTATATATCCATGCTTCTAAGCAGCCTAAGGAATTTTGATCCCTTAAATCAGGATTTTAACTCTGATTAAAATGAAGGAGAATTGGAGGTCCAAATCTTTTAAAATGGAGACTTAGAGGTTATGATACTTTGTGCATTTTTTTTTAAATTGTGATACTTGGGGAAAAAAAATAATATATGGGAATATGTAACAGAGCTCCCTATAACGGTGATTCTCCTCCCTCCTGTTTTTCCCAGTGAAGTGTGTTCTTGACAACTTTCAAAATCCTGTGTCAGCTGCAAGTATTTACAATCAT
>VZSV01000181.1:1376654-1387064 GCA_013398735.1 Nothocercus julius | reverse complement strand
TTTTTTTTTTTTTAACACCATCAGTTTAGTTGCCTATAAGCTACTAACAGACCCCAGCATGTTTGATCATGATGACCATTATTCCTCTAGTAACAAAAAGAAACCAACCACATCTGACTCCCTGGGTATAAATATCAAGATCTGACAGTCAACTGAACTACAAAAGCTCTTACGCAGACAAATCCTGAGCTAGTTGCAATTTTGGTGGTGTTGTTGGCAATAGCAGATATTGACTGGCAACCACACTGGCTCCTGCTTGGCTTGGAGGAAACCAAGCCTGCTCTGTCCCCTATTAAAGGATGGGCATATTCCTAGCTGAGTGGAACCGGCTGCTGCCTTTTGGAAGTGGATGAGGAGGATGCTTACTCAGGTGGGGTTTGGAGAGCTCTGAGTCAATTCTGTGACCTGTAGCAATAACTGGAGTTACTTGCCAGGAGTCAAACCTGGCAAGAAGAAGAGAGATTTCAGGAGATGAGCAGTTATTACTTCTCTAAAACTGACATAGTATCTGCCAAGTGGGTTTCTGCTTGCCTTGCCACTAGATATACAAAGGAAGGCATAGGTATGAGATGGTATGAGATATAGGCGATGAAGAGCCGAGCAGCATACCATGGTGAGGGATGTCTGCACTTGCAGTGCATGTGCCCATGGCAAGGAGGTCTTCACAGAGAAGCGGTTAGACGGGGGACTGCTCTTGAACAAGGAACGACACACTGCCGTGTGTTCAGCTCTCCATTCGCTGTGACGGTCCATGCAGCTGTAAGAGGCTGCTTTAATCCAGCCAAGGAATGCTGGACTGTGTGCCTGCTGTTCCAGACATCAGCTATCTTCTGGTTAGCTCCATGCCACAGGTCACTTCCCAATTGGTCATGTTCTCCAGCAGCTCTCATTTCACATGCACCTTGGTAAAATTGCCCCAGTAAAGGACAGGACACGGAAAATGCAGATGCCTTTGTCATTTGGAAGAGGCATCAGCAACATTTGATTTGCTTCCTTCTGCTTCCCTGCTTCCCTTCTGTTATCCCTGGATCCTGCCTCTACTTCTTGTTCCTGCCCCTGTACCAGCAGCTTTGGCCAAAATGCTGCGATTGCCACTGAAAACCCTCTCCTTATATGCTGAACATCTCTGCATGAGCAGACCTCGTTATCATGTGGCAAGAGGTCATTTACATATGCAAATCAGGTTAATGAGAACAGAACTGTAAAAGGCTTCATTCCAGAGGCATTTGCATATCCAGCTTTAGAAATATTTGAGTGCTCTGCCCCTAGCTGTGCAATGAGGACACAGAAGCCCTGGCAGTGTCTTCAGTGGTGATTATGTTTGCAGGCAGCTGCATCCTGGTTTGCAGCAGCCGCTGTCTGAGGTAGTGGCTCATCTGAGCACAGAGGGTAGCTGTGTAATATGTGCTCCTGCACGGGGCTCCTGAGAGGCAGTTATGCCTTGGCCCTTATTGGGACAACATGTGGGCTTCTGACAGGTAGCTTAGCACAAAGAATACAATTTCTTATGGTGCTGTCACTAATACCTGCCTGGTGAATTACCAATGAGGAAAATAATGTAGGTACCAGGCATGGCTCTCTAGGGAGAATATATTGTTTGTGACATGGCACCAAACGCTGTGCTTGTTCTCTAGCTAGCTGGGCTTCTAGTTGCAGTGCACAAGGAGGGCTCTCGTTGGATGGTTTGCCAGTCACCCATGAGAGCCCCAGCTCCCTCCTCTGACTGCCTGCTGTGCCTCTCTTTTGGACAACTGTGCTAGGTGCCTTCTGAGTGTCTAATGGCTTAGCACACTTGAACTAAGGGTTCCTTAAAATAAGTAACTTATAGTCATCCTTTTTTTTTCCTCTTTCCTGCTTTTTTTTTTTTTTTTTTTTTTTTTTTTTTCAGGAATAAATATGAGTACTCTTCCAATGTAACACTCTTTCTAAGTACTGCTATCTGCCAGGGACTTCTTCAATGTCTGGGTACAGAGCAGCATTCCAAAGAGAAAGATGATTACTTTAGAATTTCTGAGAAAAGTTACTGATTTTCACTTTGCTGTTTACTCAGTCCTCCTGACTAAGCTAAGAACATTTCTGGCACATCCCAATGGCTGCTTTTAGAAAAGAAATTAATTAAAGGAGGTTGTTTTCTGCCGTGGCAAACACTATTACAAACACTGCTGCCAGGCTATTGCCAGGTGGGCAACTTCTGAGCATATGATATGACTCGTGAGCAGAGAGATGCTCTTAAGAGTTCACCAGGGCAAATTATGTTCATCTCTGTGCCCTCTATTAGTGTGCAAAGCTTTGCAAAAGTATGGCAAATACACAACGATTCTAGATGCTTAGTTCACAATACTGGTGATGATCCAGTACATATATTAGAATGAAATGAACTGAGATTTTTGCCAACATTCAAAGCACAGGATCTAAAGCAAACTGCCCCATTCATCTTCTCATTTTCTCTCTACCTTCACTATGTTCTTACCTTCACTATGTTCTTATCTGTCCAAATACTATGTCCACATGCAGGTCTTGGAGACTAACTTACGATAACGTAACTAACCACGTCCCCCACTTCTACTGTATGTCAAGCAATCTAAGATGCTGCCCTCCATGGTCTCTCTCTCATTTGACCTTGCAGCTTTGAGTCAAACTCCACTGCAATAAGTGCCTGGAGTCACTCCTGTCTTGCAATATTTTGCCTGTAGCTATTCTCAGCAGGTCTAATATGACTTATGAGGTGAATTTTCTGTTCCCACACAAGCAATATTTGCACTTAGCTTTTTATTGTTTTATTTTATTTTATTTTATTTTATTTTATTTTATTTTATTTTATTTTATTTTNTATTTTATTTTATTTTATTTTATTTTATTTTATTTTATTTTATTTTATTTTATTTTATTTTAATTTCCTGGAACTGAGCTCGTTTTCCTCCCTATGAAGTGATTTTGTCCACATACAGTAGACAGACACTTCGGCATATGCCTGTTTTTTGGCTTACCAGAGACTATATATCACCAGGTAGCAAAGCAGCTGCCCATTGAATAGAGTTGGTTTGCACACTGAAGACATGAATTTCTTACTTGGAACTAAGCACTGATTTACCAGTGTGCCTGAAAGACTGGATACTGCATAAGGCCTAGGCACTCTGCCTGCTTACATTTCAGAGCTATAGTCATGCAGCTGAGCAACCTACCTTATTGATAGCACAGCTGGATCTGGTCATGACTTCATCCCTGCTCACTCACAGTTATGAGAATTCCCTCTGTTTAAGAGCGCTCAGAAGTGAGCAGTCAGATTCCCTGCTGTGCCCCCAAATTGTCACCTTTGGAAGCTGATCTCTCAGGAAAGCATTCCATCATTTCAGAGCAGAATTGTTCTTCTCCATTCAACAACTCTGTCACATGGGTTTACCAAGAGAAAAGCAAAATAGAAATTGCTAAAATATATACCTGTGGGGCTACTGAAAGTTGATTTTTTTCCCTGTGTGTAAATTCTACTTTTGAACTATGATGATTTTAAATCTAACTCGGTTCAGACTTACTATCTGTTGTTTCAGCAGGTGTGTCTTTGTCTCAGTGTATATCCCCCTTCCATTAAACTTACATTTGAAACTCCTGATGTAAAACACAATTTACCTCCTTTAAAATTGTAGTTGTACAAAATCCTTGTAAAATCCTTGAGGAACTTCATGAAATTCAACAAAGGCAAATGCAGGTTCCTGCACCTAGGGAGGAATAATTTCATATGCCAGTACAGGATGGTGGTTGACCTCCTGGAAAGCAGCTCTACGGAGAAGGACCTGGAAGTCCTGGTCGACTACAGACTGACCATGAGACAGCAATGTGTGCTTGTGATCAAGGTACGCCGAGGTGCATTGGAAAGAGTGTTGCAGCAGGACGAGGGAGGCGATCTTCCCCCTCTGTGCCGCCCTGATGAGGCCACATCTGGAGTGCGTGTCCAGTCCTGGGCCGCCTAGTCCAAAAGGGATGTGGAGAGGCTGAGAGAGCTGGGCCTGTTTAGCCTGGAGAAGACTGAGAGGAGACCTATCAATGTGCATAACTACCTCAAGGGAGGGTGTCAAGAGGACAGGACCAGACTCTTTTCAGTGGTGGTCAGCAACAGGACAAGAGAAACTGAACAGAAACAAACTGAAGCACAGGAAGTTCTGCCTGAATGTGAGGAAAACTCCTTTCCTGTGAGGGTGACAGAGCCCTGGCACAGGCTGCCCAGAGAGGTTGTGGAGTCTCCTTCTCTGGAGATCTTCCAAACCCACCTGGATGCCGCCCTGTGCCCCATGCTCTGGGTGTCCCTGCTGGAGCAGGGGGGTTGGACTAGATGATCTCTAGAGGTCCCTTCCAACCTCAGCCCTTCTGTGAATTTATGGTTCAGTATAGTGTGAGATTAGAAGCCAAAGATTTTATTTGGTAAATGACAGGTTAGGAGGTGCTCTGTTTTACATAAGCAGTAGCCCAGAAGCAGTCAAACCAGAAGGGCAAAGAAATCTTAATCATTTCTAGGAAAAGGGAGCAGCCCTCTCATTATCATCCACTTGTTGGAAATATAATGCAGATTTTTAAAGTACCAATAATAAACAGTTTTTCACTCATGCTCATTTCAAATTGATAACATATTTTCAGTATTTTACTTAAAATCCAGCTCTCTCCATCTTAACAACACCAGACTGATTTTATTGCCAATTCTGAAAAGTGTTAACAGGAGTAAATCACCCCTCACATTACTGCTGTTGTTCCCTTGCCCTGAGCCAAATTCACTGCTAAGCACCTCTGACCACACAGCTCATATAAATGTTCATAATAGAGGAAGGTTCTCACATCTGCTTATTCTCACAGAATTGAAAAAAAATAAAAAGCCCTTACAGAAAATGTGTCACTGTAGTTTTTGATATATAGTTGTAAGTATTTGGTTAGAGCATCCATCTTTCTGCCATATGCTCAGTATATCGCAGAAAAATTAAAGTCAGATATGCAGATGCCAAAAAGTGCATTGCATAAAAAAAAAAAAAAAAAAAAAGCCTTTTGGTGGTGGTGTCAATTTTCATTGTGTACTACATTGTGGGAGTGCTTTTGAAATCTGTTATGGAGGAGCTTTATTAGAAACCAGTTCTCCTCAGTGACCTCTGGAGGCCTTATTCTATTCAAGAGCAAGCTAGGTGCCAAAATGAAAGGGGGAAACTCATTATATAAAGGTGTGCTTCTGAGGTATAAGCCAAACCCAGTGAACTGCAGCAAGTATGATTGCTCAGGATCAGCCTAAAAAATTATTGCAAGAAATTAAACATGTGTCTTGTTTATTTTTCTATCTTTTATATTATTTTCCCCTATTTAATTTTATACTTAGGTTATAACTCCCTTATTTTAGTTCTGCCCTCTTCTATGATCTGCTATTCCCTTTCTTCTTCCCCTGATTCTGTTAATCTTTTGCTCTTGTGATGTGCTTTTTTTTTCCTGCTAAATCTCATCTCATGATAGTATTTCCCCGTGTCCTATTTACTTTCTCTTTTCCTTGGGTTATTTCCCTCCTTTCCTTTGTATCTCCATAGTTTAGCTGCTCCTTCTGACTTAGAGAGGCAAAAGTTCAAATAAAAACTTAACTATAACCATGAACTTAAAAGAAAACAGCAAAAGATTTTTTTTTTTTTTATTAGCTGGAATTAGTAAGTGGTGTTACAGAATTCTGCCTCAACAGAAAGTGCCATCACTTATGTTTCTCCTGGAAAGTTGTGAGTTTTATTTCATTTTCAGTGTTGCCCTTCTCCCTGTCTTTGCTGATAGATTGACAAAGCCACAGCAACCTGGTTGAAAATCAAATGATTTCAACCACTGTGAAATACTGCATGACATAACGGCCAACATAAAGCCATCATTCTCTGTGTTTACATTGGCACTGATTCTTAACAGCACGCTGTTAACTCAGCATAAAGTTAGGCTTTTCTAAAACAATTCGGGTACAGGGACAACTCTTTTACAGCCAAAGATGCTCCATCCCTATAACGAGTTATTATATCAATCCAAACTGTCAGGTAAGTTGAAGCAGCTAAAAATTACAGCAGCTTAAAATTACATTGTGACCCACAGACTTTTTCATCTCTTACCACTGAGCATCATAACCCCATGATCACCACACACACATCCACGCTATTCCAAGAATCAATGGATATTACAGCACTATATATATTATCAAATTCAATTGCTTGTCAGTTAACCCAGTGTGATATCTGCATGGAAGATTTAAATAAGGAGCATCATATTACGCTGTGTGGTCGATAAAGTGAAAATACAGGCACAAGGCTTACAATTTGGCCTGCTACTACAGCATTCCATTTCTCTGAATGGAAGTTATTTATGCTTCCCCTGAATTATGGCTTGTATTCAAATATTGGCAAAGCTGCAATGTACAAAAAAAGCCCATAACATCTACAATAAACTGTGGCTGGATATAGCTCTTGGGGATATCTTAAAAGGGTAATTTCTCCTTCAGGAACATGTCTGTCAGTCCAGGACTTATGGGCGGATCCTTTTCATTTTGAACTTAACAGGCGCTACTGAAATGTACTGGAGTACCAGACGTGTTCCTCAACGCATAGATGTGCAGTGCAAAGGACACCATCACAGTGCTGGCTAAAAAGAAGATCTACTAATTAAAAAGAATTCTAACTTTTATAAAATAAAATTAAGTTCAGCTTTATTTCCCCTTCAGGAAAAGCAAATGAGCTGATGAAGATAATAAAATGTATCACATTGACAAATGAGCTGAATCTGGACACAATAAGAAGACTAAGCTCCTTTATGATTTAAAATAGCAAAATACCCTTAGTATGATTTGATAGGCCACATACAATCATCTTGTGAGCATACAAACCAACTGTCCTACAGTTAATTTGATAGCAACTGCATTGGCTTCTTGACCAGGAATGACAACTCCTCTCCTGAACAATCTGGTGACTTAAAAATTCTGAGAGAGAGAAAAAAAAACTCTTATGTTGAAGAACTGGAAATGAGAGAGATAAAGTAAGTTTAAAGGGTTCCTGCTAAGATTAGCTCAAAATTTAGGATCTGTGTCAAATAACTTGTTACCGACTTAACTATGATAGAAATGTTTCCATTAAAAAGTATTTCAATGGAAACAATTTTGCTAAAAGACAAATGTTAGCAGTATCTGCAGAACAAACGCTGTGGGCACCGTGCTATCGTGTGAGCCAGGCATGATGTGTATTAGAGAAAAAAAAGAAAGTGTCTAATGTCTTTCTGTTGCTCAATCCCAAAAGAAACTCAGGATAGAAATATGGGTCAAGATCTCAAATTTGGAAAGTGAGTATCTACACAGGTGTTGTAAAACACATGCTGCTGCTGAATCCAGTAACATTTGAGGCTACATCTTGATTTCATGTATCAGTGATCAAATCCAGCCCACTGAGGGCAATGGGAGCTGTTCTATTGACTTCAGTGCTATAGGCTAAAAGGCTTTATAAAAAGTTTGTTTCCTTCTCCAACTCTCTCTGTCTTCCATAAAGTCATTTTTGGCTCATGATGTTTTAGTCATTTTTGGCTCATGATGTTTGTTTGGCTCATGACGCACACCTTTCTGTGTGCATTATTTCAAATACTTCACACTTCTCATACAAATGTATGACAGAAAAAAACTATTAAGGTATATAGACACAGCTTTCAAGTCACATCTGGACATTCTCAAAACTCAGGAGCTTCCTAAATTGGAGGATGTGGCTTCATACAGCAGGTCAAAAACAAAAGTCCCTAGGTCCACAGATGTCCAAGCATGGGGCCTCAGAAGACTCATCTGTCTTCAAGGAACAGGCAGTATAAAGACTGAGGAATATTTTTATGTGCTGCTTTAACAATCAGAAATGCAAGTGAGAGCACAGCTGAGGATTTTGCTTTTAAAATATTTGGCTCTTTTTAATAGGACAGGGTTCTCAAACAGAAGCCAGATGAACCCCTTTCACCTCTTCATTTTATTTAGCTCTTAAGTATATGCCATGGTATTTACATGCTGCCTTTACATAATGTCACAGTACTTATATGCAGCCTTCCCCTCTTTCCTAAAGTACAGCCACAAAAAAGGACATATTCTACTGAGCAGGTACTTACATATTTCGCAACACACATTTTCCTAGTCTAGACATGGCCTCTGAGAAACAGGGCTGCTGTGGAAAAGTGGAAGACTCAAAAGGATTGTAGGATTTCCATCTTTGGAAATTGTTGCTATGGCAGCAATGGAATGAACCTACCTCTTCCTCTGGATCTGTCATAAAACTTGGAGTCTACGATGAGGTGGATGTAACAGCCTGCCAAACACGGGAGTTCAAAGGAGTGGGAAACAGGAATATGATGGTGGACAGATTCAGAGGGTCAATGGATGCATGCCCTAAACGGTGATGTTTCCAATACAGACCTTTACTAAACGATAACGATTCCTCTCAGATCACACGGAGATCTTTCTTGGAAGGTGGCGTGTGTGCTCTCGGTGGGAACTATTAGCCTGGCTGTGACAAGATGAAGAGTCTACACTGAAAACACACTCATATGCTCTCATTGTAGAAAATATAAAAGGTAAAAATGCTTAACACGGATGGAAAGATATAACAGGCTATCTGTTGGTGATGGAGAATGAAAATAAAGACAAAGTTAATCTGTGTAAACAGCTCTGCATCAAAAAGTCTGAGAAGAAGAGAGGCTGAAAAGCTCCTGAAGATCTCTCCGACAGCAAACTATGAAAAGCAACTGCCTCCTACAAACAGCTAGAGAAAACAGCATCCCTTCTACTACAATGCATCCCACTACTGGGATACTAACCCATAAAAAGCATAAATTACTTTTTTCTTTTTTTTTCGAGAAATGCAATCAGTTGGACAGAATCATATACTTGGTTTGCAAAATTACACTCTCTCAAAGCAAGGAATTTTGCAGAGAAAAGCACCGTGACTGTGCGTGTCATTCTTACAAGTGTACTAAGTGTAACTAATAAGTAATAATGCTTATTTGTCTGGCCTTAAAATATTGTTGAACTGTCCATGGAGAGAAACAAGGACATTTGTAAGCTGCACAAGTATGTTTGTATGTATGTAGTATGTACGTATGCATGTATGTATATATTTATACACACATAATCCTGTCTCATATTAGATATTGCCAAGCTATAAAGAATCAGACACACAAATACTGTGAGAGTTAAAATAAAGCCATACTGATGGTGATCATAATAAGAAATTTGTGTTCTTTTTTGTTTCCTTCTTGTTCCTCAGATACCTCATAGTGATATCACAGGTTTTTGCTGCAACTAAGAGGACAAGAAACAGACTTAAAAAAATTTTTTTTTCTTTCAGATGAAAGTCAAAATTCTGGGGCTGGAGCATTGCGGAATCTTTACCAGATAACATCAGCATCACAAAAATACATAAATAAATAAAATTAGAGGACCTGCCCATACTTCATTATAAAAAGCACACCTATGTAAGAATTGTGCACTGGCCTAAATTGCAAATACACCTCCTTTGACAAAAGCCACACGCTCAGTGTCAAAAATGGGCACAACTCCAGCCAAGACGTGTGCTTGTCAATTAGCGGCTGAAATCTAATGCATTAAGTGAAGACACACATTGGACAGGGCAGAGGTAACATCCCCGCAACAATCCGTGGCATTTCATGGATATCCAGGAAAAGGCGACGAGGAGTGATAGTGGGGAGCCTTTCGGCTGCTCCTGGCCACACGACCTTGGCCGCAGCAGTGTCGGCCACTCAGTAGCAGTCGCGCGCGTTTCAGGAGGGACCTCAGGGCTGCAGAGGGGCAGGCAGGGCAGGCAGGGCAGGCTGTGCAGCTGCGGCCGGGGGGGTCCCGCCGCCTCGCCTCGGCCTCCCGGCCGCCGCAGCGCGGCCTGCCCGCGGCTGCCCCAGCCGTAGCTCGCAGCCGCGCCGCAGCGCAGAAAGCCTGGTGTTTTCACACGGATATTTCCACCTTCTTTCTAAAAACTTCCTGGAGATTCGTTCTGAGTCCACCCAACACCGCTACCGTGGGGGTTTTGAGGACGCGTGAAGCAAGCGAGAGGCCCCGTCGGAGCCGGCTCCCAGGCTGGTGATACAGAGGCGCGCGCTAACGCCCCGGCAGCACCCCAAGGCGCCGAGGGCGCCGCGTTTGCCCGTGTTGGATGCGTGTGCGCACTGTTCTCTCGCCCGGCTGAAGCGCACTGCTGTCGCCCCGGCACAGGGCTCCCGGGGGCTCTGGCGCCGGCCCCGCCGCTGCCTGGCGCAGCGCCGCGTGAAGCTCGCGGCTTTGCAGGGGCAGGCGCAGACCTGCGCTTGCTTTTAACCTACTTACCCCGCGCTGCGCGGAGCGGGGCGGGCCGCGCTCCGTGCGCCGCGCGGCTCCAGCTCGGGTTTTGCGCTCGC
>VZSV01000181.1:1313552-1366560 GCA_013398735.1 Nothocercus julius | reverse complement strand
TCTTCAGACTGTGATGTGGGTTTTACAAAGGCAATCGTGTTGAGATGTATTAAAATATAATCTCCTTTAGGAGGCTTGCAGAGAATGTTTTATTATATTGCTTATAAATGTGTATTATATGCATACCTATTTTGTTATGTCAAAGGTATTTCAGATAAATTAGTCGCTCATCAGTTCCCATATTCTGAGGTCCCAGCTTCGAGTCTTGATGGTGTTTGTTGAGTGGGATTTCCTTTTTTACTGTTGAGTTACCTGGTGGGTGTTGGAGGGTATGGTAATGCTAATGGCAAGCATTCCTTCTTATTGTACAGGTGATTGCCCAGGGGACCAAAGTGACAGGCTCCGTAGTTTCAATGCCTTGTGCTTAGCAAGGTATAGGGCAAGCCACTTGTCAAAATGCCAAGGTGCCAAGGTCTGTGTTTGATACTGCTCTGAGGGCCGCATGTGCATTTTGTTCTCAAGGCCCAAGGGACACTGCAACCCAACAAACAGAGCCCAAGAGCTATCCAGGCACCCCAGTTTGTTACAAGTACTTATGTAGCTACAACAGCGGTGGGAAGCTGGCGAAGAACATTATGAGAGAAAAAAGGATTAAATATAAAAATACATTTTAAAAAGAGGTTCAATATATATTTGGAATGTTGTAGAGGGCAGTGAGGATATTAAGCCCCCAAGTTAACAGAAGTAATGAGTTTGGTTTTGAACAAGAGGGATCGTTTATACTTGGTTTTGCAGATGGATAGCTATGCAAACAAAGGGCATTCACCTCAAATTGCCTGTTCCCAAGTTCTGTCATCACAAACAGATATGTGTTATTTCAAGCCCATATATTATTTGCTTGGCAGTAGCTGCTAGAGCCACCATAGTGCTACAGTGTTGCAAGGGAATGGATGGTGCCCCAAAGTGCTTGAAGATGAATCTGACTCATCTGAGGGAGGAAATGATATTCTCATCCCAATTTTATGGTTGGGAAGCTGATACCTATGGACTGAGTGACTTATCCAAGGTTGGACTGTGCAGCTTTTGGGAGAATGACTACCATGAGCTAAGGCATGAATCTGCAGAGCCCAGCCTGCCTTCTGTTAACTTTTTGGACAACTTTCTGATGTTCTGAGCATCTCTTAAGATGCTTTTTTGTGAAGCAGCTCTGAAGCGAAGTGTGTGGCCAGAGTGCCCACATTGGTAAACACGGTTAGGGCAGAGCAGCTACAGCTGTCAGCCGACATCCTGTTTTCTCACATAGTATCTTTCTCATTTATTCAAGCCCTAAGTCAGTGGATGAGGATGAGTTGAGCTCTGTCCTCTTTTATTCATTACTGGAGAACTAGTCTGCCTCCTAGGCTTCCTTGTTTTTTTTTCCTTTCTCTTCTGCTTATTTGACCAACCCAAGAACTTTCTGAAGTACTCAGATATGTATTTTAAATTTATTTTTGATGCATTGGGATTCAGGCCTGGTTTGGCTTCACATAGTAGCCACAGTCTAATTGTGACTCAGGTTCTGGAGAGATTCTTCAC
This sequence comes from Nothocercus julius, assembly GCA_013398735.1. Classification (NCBI taxonomy): domain Eukaryota; kingdom Metazoa; phylum Chordata; class Aves; order Tinamiformes; family Tinamidae; genus Nothocercus; species Nothocercus julius. The sequence continues at coordinate 1,365,045 of VZSV01000181.1, read as the reverse complement.
AGAGTTTGTTTTTCACTAGATATGAAATGTAATACAATATAAGCTTATACTGCATATGAAGCTATAGCCATGAAAAATCTTTGCTTTATTGTGGCGATTTTACTCCAGTCTTTTCCAAATAGTCAAATTTTCAGGAATACTGAAGTATTCAAAACCTGATTTACTACTTATTTACTTCAGCTTCACACTGGCATGACCCTGTCTCCTCAGAGCACCTCCCTCAGAGCAGAGAAAGAGCACGCTGAGATCCTCAGATAGATAACAAAGAGAAAAATAGATTACGGCATAATTATATGAAGACTGAAGGCATAATTACACTAAGACTAGCCTGGCACTTATTTACTTAATGTTTCCCACTAGTCCAGCTGTCTATTTCTAAGTACAAAGCTTGCTGGTAGCTTTTCCCTTATGAAGAACTAAATTTACATCGAGTCTTTGAAGCCACATGAGTTGATTTTCAAGATTTTGTATTAGTATTAATCGGTCACCATTGATCAACTTTACAAAGTGTGGTATTAGTGGTAGGGAAGCATGGAAAGAAGTTTCCCACAACCAAAGTTAGGCATTTCTCTGTTCTCTTTAGGGCTCAGTACTTTCACTGAAGTTGATTGTGCTTCGCTGAGCCAACCCCAAACCAACCCTCCATGAGATCCCATCTGCCTGGTTAACCATCAGCTTAAACTGTGCTAGAGCTAGCAGTGAAAGTCAGGCAGAATGCGGAATTTGGGAACCAATGCCTACTGAATGCATGTCTACGTTGTAGATGACAGCTGGCTATGCAGTGGGTCTTGACTGTAATCAAGAATGATACTTAGGCCTGGATCAGGGGTAAGGGCAGAGCGTACGCAGTTAGGAACTTAGGTAGGTAGATGCAGGTGGAACTCAACTTGTGTGGAGGCAGCCGCCTCTTCTTCTGGGTCCCCAGCAGTAAAAGCCTTTACCTGCCACATGCTGCTTGCCAGCTGTTCGTGCTCATGAGCAGTATTAGCTGGCCGTGCTCCACTTCAACAACTATTTAAAATCTCAGTTATCTGAGCTGCTCTGGTTTTTGTGCTCTTTTTTGTGTCTTTGGAGATAACATGGGAGAGAGTAATAGTACAGACTAAGTGCTCCATTATATTTCAGATATTGAAAGGAAACTGGATATCAGCGATGTTGTTGCTGGAAGTGTACTATTTCTCATTTTAATCAGCTCTCTCAGTGCTAAAATAGACACTAAATGAGGAAACAAAATATGTATGGCTGTGAAAAGCATCTGGAACTTTGCTGTATTCAGTTTTCTTTAAGGCTATTAAGGAGGGCTTCCACTCTAAAAAGCACTTTACAAGTGAGTCTGTGTGTGCTTCAGCAAGAATTTACAAATCTTATTTCCAGGCAACAGACATTATAGACTTAAAGGGAAGTAATATGATGTGATCGTTTACTTCTTTCAGACTCAGTTCCTCCCCCCCATCCCCAGTGCATAGTGAGTGTCCCTCACATGTCCTGGATATTTTTCAGTACTGTGTGGGCAGATGACCCATGTGTGACAGAATTTGGTATATCTTCTGCCTTTATAGCTGCAACCACATTTAGTTTAAAGAAAAAAGAAGCTCAGCATATTGACCTTTATTGAAAATCAGTGTCATATTTTGGTGTCTGAACCTTGAGCTCTTTTGAGAATTTACTTCAGAATAACCTGAAGGCCAGTAAGAGTTGGATTTTTAAGTCCTTTCATGGCTTTCAAGAATTTTGCTATGAAAATCCTCATTCAGAAATGTCAGCTTTCCTGCCTAGGGGCCAAATTCTTTCTCCAAAAATCAGTGACATATAAATTTGTATTTAAGGTTACATTTGAAGGCAGCCTGTCTGCAAAGGAGAGAGACAGCTTATACGTGTGATAGGGTGAGCAAACTGAGAACATCCTCTATGATCTTAGAAAAGTTAAGTTATATACTTCTTGCTCAGTGTCAGTTGATGTAGGAGTAAGCAGAGTCATCTCCCATTTCTGTTCCTCTTGAGTTTAGCAGCCCCTCAGTAGTCCTGACACTGTGTTACCGAGTGTGCCGAACTGGCAGAGAGCAACATAACGGAGAGTGACCTGAAATGGCTTTAAAGGAGTTAGTTCAGGTGGGAAGAGCCACATTCTGTGGCTGTTGCATCACAGAGCTCAGTAATAGCTGATTTATTTTGCTGATCCATCTCCCATGTCTTGTTAATACCCCGGAACATATCCCTTCATTGACCCCAGAGATATTGGTTTCCCTTCTTCTGTGAAGTTCCAAAATCTGGCCAAAATCTTTGTGCAAGGCAGTTACTTTTGCAATTGTTAGCTGTGAGTTAATCTTCTATCATGTTTGGGCACTAAATAATTAGCCTTCTTTGGAAAATGCTGAGTCTACAACGGCTCCCAATGAAGTGAAGAGAATTATAGACTACTCAGTGATCTGGAAAATGAGACCTTTAGCTTATTAAAATGGGGATGGGAACCAAATTCAGTTTTTGAAACTTAGGGTTGCATATACTGCAGCTTACATTGGAGTTCTATATGTAGAAAGTTACTAAAGGACTAATAAATGACTAGTAACTATTTCAATAAATGACTGTGTGGTTGCTACAGTATCCATTTTAAAAAAAATTGATAGTGTTTAAAACTATCAATAACGCACCCATTCATGTACTTTGAATGTACCTTTGACCTCTGTAACATAAAGGTATTGTTCCTTTGTCAATTTTATATCTCTAGAACATCATGTGTGGCCATGATATATTTGTAAAGAGATTCTTTGGTTTAAATGTCTGCTGACTGAAGTCAGCTGGAGCTTACTTCAGCCCAGCACAAGAATTTCAGTTTGGGGGCCCAAATAATGGGACACTGTAGTCCTTCTGGACAGCTTAACCAGCCAGAGAACAGAAGCAGGTCCTTTGAATAGACTTTCTTTGTCCACCATCATGAAATCAAAAAGCAAATCCTTTGAAAAATGCTAGGCAATAATTCCCGTGGGGCTTTCCTAGAGTCATCCATCATGGAGAAAATCCAATTTTCCTTCTTTCTCTATTGTACTCCAAGAAGCCTTGTGACCATTTAGGTCATTTTAGCTTTAAATGCTAACATGGCTAAGACATTTTAAATTAGAAGATACTTTTTCAAATCTAGACGTCAGTTCTCCACTTATAGCATAAAAATAATGATCCATACTTTTTGCTAAACACTTAATGATTTTGGAGTGAAAAGAATTTTGTTTATGATGTTATTTTGGAATGCTGATTTTTTAAAAAGATCTAGGAGACCCATGGCTTCCCACCTATGGTTGGATTTGAGACGATTATGCTGTATCCAAATGCACTTCTGTGGATATTTCTAGGCTAACAAAATGTCAGGCATAGTGTTTTGGTTCGGTTATACCCTAGTTACACTGAACTATTAAAATGTTTATCAGTTCATTCATTTCCTGACTCCTTCCAAAAGGTCCTACAAAGACATTTTGCTAGAGTTGTCTAAATAAATTCCCAATTGTGCTTTGCATTTTTGTTAAATAAAAGTGGCTTTTGAAATAGCTTGTAAATTGACAGGATACAAACTAGTGAGAAAACAAACTTTAAAGAGTCAGTGAGCTCTTGGTAAGCTTTAAAAAACATTCTATTTAGAACACATCATGCAGACATATCATTCATTTTTTCTGATTTCCCTCTTTCTTCATTTGTTTTAAATGGGGAAATTTGCAAGAAAATTGTTTGTGAATTTCTTCACCATTTAGTTGATTTAGCTATTTATTTTATATCAGCAATTTTAAATCTTGTCTGCCATTTCCTGTGGAAATGACACTTAAGTCACAGAATTTAGAGTTTGGAAGACTAAAGACTGGGGATGAGTATGAATGCTTTTTTTTGTTTGTTTGTTTGGGTCACCAGTTGTTGTTCATTGGTAGCTCTCATTCTTGTATGGAAAGAGAAGGAGAGCCTGAAACTGTGCTTACAGTCAGTGCTGGGATGTGCATATCACAAAACGGCCACTCTGCGGGAAACTTGGCTGCAGATAACTGGGGGTTTCTGATCACAGGGTGTCATGCTTCACTGCCATGCTTACTTAGGATACAGATTTCTTCAGGGATGAGGACTCCAGTAATGTTTTCCATATCATATCTGTTCTTTGTTTAAATAGTCACTTCTGTCTAAATAAATATCCAAAATCTTTCAGCCCAGTCTGGGGAGGGAAACTATGACTTCAGGTAAAGGAATAACCAGGACTGAGTTATGCACAATCAACCATCTTGCTTTGATATGTAAGTTTATACAAATAGCAAGTGATAGAAACAGGATAGAACAAGAAGCAAAGACATATCTAAATACAGCATATTTTCTTAAAAGTTTCAAGAAATGCCAGCTACACTTTCAAAGCACTCGTGCTCTTTCCCAGCAGAAGATGGACCACCAGAGAGCATTCATGGAACTAACTTTCCTTAGCACATTGAAATGTGAATCTGATACATCCAGACATTCTGGGTAGAGCCTGGATAGACACTGCCTGCTTCCTTCACCTTTTTTTTTTTTCCTTTCTGCTCAAACTAATTTCCCACACCTTGAGCATCTCTTAGTGAAAAAGACTATTGGTCTCATCTCCAGCAAACAAAGAAGCAGGTGGATTGCTCCTTTAGGAGCTCATGCTGGTAACACCATAGCTGACCCCAAGGTGGTCTGCTGTAAAGAGACAGGGCTGCTCTGTCCTTTCCCTAGGACTTGGCTTGTCATTTCTGTCAGTCTGTGACCAACATACATTACCCACGAGTGGCCTGGAGGCCACTGGATCCTTAGCTTTTTTCTGAGCTGTCCTCTCTTGCACACCGGCTTGCTATGTTGCTGTCTTTCACTTACAATAAGCTCTGACCTCTTGCAGTTCCTCTTAAAAGACTCTGCTGCTGAGCTTCAATGGCACTCAGGCAGAAGGGCGCATTCCCATTCATCCTGTTTGTGAATACCTGTTTTTCTCCCTTTGGATTATCTCTTCAAAACACATTTTGTACCAGGGGCTTGTATTTTCTGTTCCTTTCTGGAAGATACTCATTGTCTTTGGTAGAAGGACCTTTTTTTAATGACTTGTCCAATCAGATATATTTGAATAATTGCTACAAATAAAATAAATAATAAAAACAGAGGCTGTGCTCTGCAAAGTAGTTTTCTATCCCCCGAAGAGTAACATGGCTCTTTCTGACTCCACACTGGCAGACAGGCCTAATTCAGCTGTCTGTTGCATGGTATGTTTAAGTGGTTTTGTAAAAGTGTTCCCTTAATGTTGACAGTTTAATGGATTTCATTAGTGCCTGCTTACTGACTGAGGGCTCAACCTGCCCCCACCAGGGCTAGTTCAGATGAGTTCAGAAAGGGCTGCGTGAAGGACCACCCTCGTCTCAGAGAACTGCTCCAAGAGATGAATCTAGAGTCCTATGACAAAATTAGGTATCTTCTGTGCTCCTGCCTCAACCGACCATTTCGGGTAAAGACTGGTGCGTTTGGTCATAAGCTTACTCACCTTCCCGTTGTTCTTTTAGTCAGAAATTCCCCCAGGGTTTCATGAAACGCCTTCCGAGGACATTCTTTGATATTAGCATGCAGCTGAACCGCCTCAGTTCTTTATCTTGTGGGGGTCTCTGCTATGTCAAAAATGTGCTTATGCTTCATCCTCTGTGCCTCTGAAACGTACAGCTGCATAGAATGTCTTAATCTTAATGACCTCCAAATCTAATTTTCATTCGGAAATAATCACTGTGGTTTTCTTCCAGTCACTGTCCAGTAAGTAGAATAACATATGAAAGATAACCTCATCGAGGTAAATAATAGCTGAATCAAGTCTTTGTCTACACTCTGTGAGGTCAGAAAAAGCTTCACTTCTTTGTGTGGAGTATGTGCAGGGGGAATGTTTTGGAGAGGAAAGCATTAAAAGTGATGGTAAGAATTCTTAGAATAGAAAATTACTTCATTCCTTTCTTGAACAAAAAAAGAAACAAAAAGATAAAAAAGAAGGCCTTAAAAAGCAGCATTTAACTGGGAGCCTGGTTTGCTTATCTCGTTGCATGTTAGATGGTACCAAAGTCAAAAAGATACTCTGAAACTAGCAGAAGTAATATATTACTAGCAGGCTGAAAAGCTAGAGAATGACAAATAATGATAACAATCACTGATGACAATTGCTATAGTTAAAGCTGGGTTCCAAAATCCATTCTCTGATGTCTAGTAATTTATGCATATTTTTCTTTTGACTGAAAATGCCCATATTTAGTCTCAGCCCAAAGATGAGAAGCACTGTGTGAGATACCTGTATCTGAATCAGGCACAAGTCGTGGTGGCAATGTGACGTAAGAGAGACCACTGCAAACTATACTCCTTTTAGGCTTTGTGAGTTTGAGCACCACAGTGCAGCCATGCCGCAAGGCATTAGCAGCTGGCCTCTCTTAGGTTTCCACACCTTCCCCCGTCCAGTCCAGTTAGATGTAGTTCACATTCCTCTGAAAGAGAATTCTTATGCTAAGTTCATTATTGCCATCTCTGCTCCCTTCTGGCTGCTGTGCTGTAGTGCAGAGGAGGGAAGGCACAAAAGGGAGGCATCAGGCCATGGTCATGAAGCATGATGTTTTGCTGCAGGCTTAATCTCTCCTTCAGTCTTCTGGGCCCTTTGCTGGTGAACACGAATCGATCAGAATGGTGGTTGTTCATGCCCTAGCCAGATGACTAAAGAGCACTTTTCAACCTGTTTTACTACTACCATCACACCTAGTGCACCTTTTTTTGTTTTTTTTTTTTCCTCTTTTCTCTCTCTTTGGATCATCTAATAGCAACTTTAAGGCATTGTTTTCTATTGACACCAGACAAGACTAAGGAGATGTATCAGCAGGTCTTTTGTAATCCAGTAGAGGTCAGATACCTACCTACAGTAAAGTAGCTAATTCATTATAGCATGATAGATTATAACAGCTTATTTGGAGCCCCATTATATAAATCACTTAAATGTGTATTTACATAGCATTCCTATTAATTACCACAAAGACTGTAATGACTGTGAGCTGTTCCGGTTTATCTTGTAAATATGTATTTAAGCAATTCTGTAACAGGTAATATTTAATCAATAGACCATAACAGATCATTAATCATGCTGAACCTGTGTGTAAAAAGTGAGTTTGTACTGGTGGAATGTAATGGATCTTTTGGTGTATCATTTAACATATTACACTACCATATGGAAACTTTACAATGTCACTAATGCTAAACTTTAAAAGCCTTAGTGTGACCTGCTTGGGTGGCAGGTCTTTCTGTTGACATATGTGAGCTATATTTTCTTGAGCTAAAGAAGCCAAGAAGTTACTCATCAGTAGTTCTTTCGGACTCTTGAAAGAAGCTGAAAAGTCTAGCTCCATCTTGCAACCACCTCACTCCTTGACTGAAAAAGTACTGAGAAAAAATAATCTATGTAAAGTTATCATGTGGCTGCACAGTATCAACAGTTGTACATGAGCATAATGCTGTTGATTTTTGTAGCATCAGTCATTGCAACAGCTCTAGAATATAGAGGAACATTACCATTATCCTTATTTTATAAGTGGGTAAAAAGGGAGAGAGCCATGCAGAACATAGGCATGCAATAGAAGAGGTAAGATCTCTCCCAGGCTGCACTATTTATGCAATTGGAAGACCACCCTTAGTTTACTTGAGCGTAGGCAGGTCACATTGCTGTTTTTACAGGAACTTAAGATGTTATCTCTGGGAAAGCATGTGTACCTTCAGGAGCCAATGATTCAGTGTTAGCATTTTGGGAGTCTTCAGTATGCTTTTCAAAACACATCTGCAGAAACGGGGATCATCAACAGGGACTTATATTTTTACATACTTAATGCACAAGGCAAATAAAAAGACAAAGCAGAAAACCAAAGAGCTTTAAAGAGCTCTAATAAATGTTTTAAGAGTTTTTCTCCCCTCACACAAAGCAGAAAACTAGCCACGTCATCAGAAAGCTGGGAACTGAGGAGGAAATCCTACTTGCTTCAACTGTACCAGCAGCCCAACTGATGTCAGACGGACGGCCTCTGAGACGAGGTAAGCAGGATGTTTCTGCAGAACTGAAGTATCAGGTGTTGTAGCCGTGCCACTGAAAATCCACTCGATGTCCTGGGTGCATGCTTGTCAAAGTGTCCTGGGAAGCTGGCCTCAAACTGCAGCTCAGGTCACAGGTAAAAAATGAGAGCGAGCTCTTGTCCGTGTGGATAGGTCTGCTGGCATCAGGAAGGACTAATGCATGATTAAGGTAAGCCGGGTCGGCTCCCAGACTGGGAATGTAATTCTAGGATGTGTTTGTTCTGCATCAGGAGTATGAGTGCTGTACAGTTTGTAGTAATAGCAGTGCTTGCTCAGAGAGGATTTATGACTGAAATAGGAAGAAAAGTCTTAGGCTGGGGCTGGGACTGTAATGTAATGGCAAAGATTTATAGGAAGTCTCTACATCACTGGCCCTGGCCAGCTCCACAGATCTCCTGCTTTTAGAAGCACTAAATTAACTTACTTTTTTAAAAATAAGCTTTTATTAATGTTCCTATGGAGCTTTTGCAAACTGTTGTCTAATGGAGACTTTGATTAAGTTTTAAAAAACAACTTCTTTTAATGCAGTTCTGCTGTGTAATAAGTAATCAATATATGCTAAACATTTACCAAAAATATTTATTTCAGATAAATACTTGTGAAGTTAGATAACTGCCAAAAAAGAATGAAAAAAAAAAAAACATAAAAAAGCATCTTTAATAGGTACTCATATCTGTAAATGATTTACCAGTTTTGCGTTTTTGCCAATTAGTACAGAAATTTTATGAGCTGGTATGAATATTAAAATCAAATGATTTCTTTACATCTAAGGTATAAACCTTTGAAAAACATGGGAGTCTAACGCAATCCTGAATATAGCAGTGCAGCTGAGTGCTGCTGTAATAAAGTAATCTATTAAAAGGTTATCTTTCATATAAGATTGCTTTCCCTAACCACGTTAGCATATTAACAACATCTGAATTGCACTTGTAATTATACAAACCTCAGAAATGATATAAAAATTGACTCCTTTGTCCAGCCTGATAAAAAACATTTCAGTCACTTTGTGATCTTATTTCACCTATGCACCTTGAAGCCTGTGAAAGCAAAAAGGAAGAAGCAATCACCCATCAGAGAATTGCTCATAAGTGAACTTTGGCTGTCTCTAGCAGCGTTAATTTTGCTCCCTGTGAACTGCACTTGACATTCCTGTAAGGTCTGGAGAGTTTTCCCCATCTCTGACTGGTCTACATGGCTATTTGCTACTGATTCACGCTTAGAAGATGCTGTGCTGTGAAGAAGGGAAACAGTTAGTCTCTGAAGAACAGCTTTACAGCTAAACCCTGCAGCTTTTCAGAAAAGACAACTATTTGCCTGTTTAATTAGTGCCCCTGAAATTAGTAGCATGCTTGCATGACTGCAAATTGCAGCAAAGCAGGAAGCTTACTGTTTTAACCATGTCATCTTCATATTAAAACTCTAGCCTCCTTTTAACTGCTTGCCTATCATAGTAATGAACCAAAATGCCCCGAACACTGCTGCTGTCATCTTTCTATATACTGCATAAATATACTGTGTCAAAAGCAGTGAGAAATGTCTGTAACTTACTTTTGCTGCTATGCTTCTTCACCTTGTCAGAGTGCTGAATTTGCTATCCTATGCAGACAAAAGTACCTTTAATTTTAAGACCTACTAGAAATTTAGTTTGAAAGTTTTCAGCTGGCTCCATCTGGCAATTAGGTTTATGAAGGGACATTTTTTTTTATCAGCCTCTAGTCTTTTGGGGCTACTGGTTATTTGGTGGAGAGCATTTGAGCTAATGGAGCTCACTTGAATTTCCCTTAGGAATTAGATTCCTTCCTGAGTAAGGACCATAGGATCAGTTATCAGCTGTTCTGCAGAGTAAACTGAATACACAGGCTGCTTTTTAGCTTTTTCTCTGTGAAGCTCATGATGTTTAGAAAGGTCTATGATCATGCTGGTCATTTTTTATTGTGATAATACTGCTAAATGCCCAGGTGAAGCTGAGGGTGGTACTAACACACGCCATATGATATTTACATAATACCTAGAGCAGACAATTGAGGTCCCTGTCCTGAGTTCTTTATGGTGTATGAGATGATACAAACTTTCAAAGATAATTCTTTACAGAGCTCTATGTGTTGGATTCAGATTTTAAAATGATTTTGTTTTCAGATGTTAATTTTCACAATAAAACGTCTACTATAAATTATGCTATTAGGGCATTTAATTATATTTAAAAGGATTTCCCAATATCTTAATGGGAGATTTTGTTAAACAAAAATAGTAATTTCCTACTTTGGGAAGGAAAAAAAGCTGTGCAGTTCAGTTCTAGCTATAGCAAGCTTATGAAAAACTTATATAAAACTTAATGGAAAAATCCTGCTGATTTTAAAGCAAACACAACTCTAGAATGATTCAAAGCCACAGAGAAGAGATTAGTGTAATTTTACATCTCTACTTTAGGAGCAATTTCTTAAAAGCTTGATATTTTCTTGACTGTGAAACCTTTATTGATGTTCAATCAAGCAAATCTATTACAATACTTTTGGATTTAACCCTTCCCAGAGCAAGGTTGGAGATAAGTGTGATGGGGAGATGGACAGAAGCAAACAGGGAATCTGTGGTAATCCTGTAGTCCTCTGTTAAATCACACACAAGAAAGACAACCTTGCATGAAGCTTTTCAGAGCCGGAGAATGTAGCCCTTGAATTCTCTCCACTCCTGTGGGTTAGATTTAAGAACATCTTTCTAACATTAAGGAAGGGTAGTTGATGTGGTGGATTCTCTGTCATTAGAAGTGTTTAAGTCAAGACTCGCTTTCTTCAAACCACCGATAATTAAGCAGGAATGGATGCAGGCTGAAATTTTGTGGTCTCTAATATATGGTAGGAAAAATGATCCCTTTTACTCTTAGTGACACAGAAAAATCTTGCAAATCCAATAGGATATTGTCAGCATGTATGCTTTCATTTCTTCGGAGGCTATATGAATTGTATAGAATTATATGCTTACTTAAAACAGTGAAAGCATTAGGGCCATATTCCACTGTGCTGATACAATGGAGGAATTAATTTAAAAATAAGTCTGGTAAGTAAGCTACAAGAGACTGGGGAGCACCTACCCTTTCAGACAGGGTAGGGACATGGCTAATTTCTCTAAACTAACTTCACTGAAGTGCGGAGCAAGGGAACAGATAACACACAAATGTATTAGTGGCTTTTGTTACAATATAAAAGACTGTGGCAGGGGATTAGGTTTTTCTGTTCAGCAAAGAAATGGACTTACTTTCTCTCACACTGCACACCTCCCCTTTTGCTATAGTTCAAAAATCTCAAGATACTCAAAAGAATTTGGCAGGATCAGCAGCACAGTTTGACTGCACACTGAGTGCCACAGCACTGCCCCGCAGAACAGTTTTCCGATGCCTTTTAAAGATGACAATTCAAGAGCACACTGTATGCTGAGAACATTTTTATGGGAACATTCAGGAAAACAAACACAGATGGCTGCAACTGTTTCCCCCCCACACCTCTCGTGGGTAACTGGCACATGTATTAAGTCACTTAATTATTGGGGATAATACTGTATTATCAGGTTAGGCAAGTTATCTTCACGAAGGTTCACCTGGCAAGTACCACCTGGTGATAGATGGGCTATGTGTTACTCCACATTACTTGGGACCAGTGCCAATCAAATCACGGTCTGATTTGTGCAGCAGGTAATCAGTCACACCCAGCCTATCCAGAAGTGCTTGCCTGGGCCGGTCTTGTGTGGAGACAGCTGGGAAGGATGCCACATTGAAGGTGCTCCCTCGAAACGGCAGAAAAAAGAGACTAGAAAAGTTAAGCTGCCTTTTCAGTGCATGATGGCACTTCTGGTACTTGCAGAAAAAAACCCTGAATGCCTCAAGGAAGCTCAGAGACGAAGCTGGAGAGCACGAGGAGCGCGGTCGCCTTTCAGCTGAGGCAGTGAAGGAATGCGGGCCAGTTCCCAACATCTTGCAGCTTTGGAAATCTCTTCCGTTCCAAGTGCTCGGTGCTGCCTCCGAGGGCACAGGCGGATGTTTGCCTGAGAAACAGCTGCGGTGGTTTAACAAGTTACTGCTTGATCAGCTATTTGTTACTGCTCCTCTCTACTGAGGTGCAGTAACTGGATCCTGGGCTCTTGCTGCCTGTTAGGGTGCAAAGGAGAACAGGCTTGCTTAAACTGTGCTCAGGTATGGAGAGCTGCCACCGCGGAGCTGAGCTGAGCTGAGCTGAGCTGAGCTGTTGGGGCAATGAAAAACAGTTAAGGGGCAGTGACTTTTTAAGCAGAGACAGCCACCTCCCAAACAAATGTCTGCCTGTACCATATAAACGATGCTCGCCACCATTAAACATTGGGCTGTCAGCAATAATTACAGAACATGTTCACACTGCTTAAAAAAGCAAAAACTACAGGGAGGAAGAGAAGTGACAGGAAGATTCAAATGTGAAGAAACTAAATAACTACACTTGGAAAAATAAAGTGTTGTTTATGTGACTAGAGAGTGTAGTTTCAGAAAAATACATTTTAGGAGCAAATTTTGCTAGTGGGCCTTTTTTCTAGAAAGCAGGAATGATGAAGAGAAAAGCTTGCTTTGTCCTTTTGCTGTGTACTCTGTTCTTTATACAAGTTGAGAGGCAATCCACACTACTGTTTTGTAAATCTGATAGTTTAATGTAAATTAAGTATTATATTGGGTGTATATAAACTCAACGTTTCAGTGTATGTATGCAGTTTTACAAGGTATATCTGCACGAGGGTGGTTACTCAGTGTAAGTGTCTTCTATTGTAAGTATCTTCTAGTCACTAAGGGAACATCCTCTGTAGAAGAGGCAAAATTTAGACAATATGTGGAATTTTAACTGTAGTTCTCCCAGTCAAGGAAGCAGAAGGAAAAATGTGGGTTCTCAATTGGTTTATGCTACAAGTTTGCTTTCACTGCAAATTCAGCTTCAAGTTTCCTCATCCTGCTCATTCCTTCCTCTCTGAGTGGTTGTTTACAAACATGGAAAGACGCAATTATACAACTGTAGGCAGCTGTAATGGACGAGGACAAAGGGTAGTGCTACAAATGTATTTTTTAAGTTATTATATTTGAAACTGTCTCTGAAAACTGCAAGGAAGGTTTCCTTGTCATGCTATACAGTATTCTATTTCATAAAATAGTAAAAAAAAAGAATCCATAGACAGAGGTAAAATGTTATGGAAGGGCTATTTGAATCCCTCAGTTATCTGGCTTAAGTAGAAACACTTTTGGAGCCTTGAAATTCTCATATTTCTCTCAGCCCTCCGGGGGGCCATTTGGAGCTCTTGCCCTGCGTGGGGCTCCCTGTGGTCTTGCTTCTTGCCCAGTGCCCTAGTGCTGGGCACCTCTGTCAAGCGCTGACAGTTGGTATTCCAGCTGCTTTCTTACACATCTGGATGAGCTTCAAGAAGGCAGCAGGTCTTCACTTCTGGCCACACTGTGCCAGGTGCAGGCACCCAGATGCCCCTTGGCTCACTTTGTGCTGAACGCACCCAGCAAGAGGCACCCATGCATTGGCAGGGGTGACAGCGCAAGCAGGCCCATTGCATAAGCTACTCTCATCTAACTCCATGTGGGTACCCACCTGTATCTGCAATATCCAGTACTCCCTTGCAAATGCTTTTAGACTTGTCTCAGAAAGGCCCTCAGCTTCCTCCCATGCACAGCAGCAAGGATTTAATCCCTACTCCTTGCTACTTGCTTGAGGAGGATGTCTTGACGGGGAACTTAAAGTTTCATGCAAATTATCTAGAAACTGGTAAATTAGTTCATTAATCCATTTATAAAATTGATATGTCGCGCAGGGAGCTGAGCAAAACTTGGCAGTTTGTCTATATGCCCTTTGTACCTGGGAGACTACTGCCTGAGCAAGTAAGGGCCCCATTCCTCTGCCTGTGGCAGTATACAGTGGGCATGGGCCCTCACCAGAGCCCACTGGGCAAGCCATGCTTGCCTGCTCTGTGCTTGCTGTTTTTTGTGCATAGGATGTCCAGCTGCATGAAGATTTTTCTAAAATAATACTGGAGATTCACATAAAATAGGTGGATCATCCCTAGTCTTCAATGGCACAGGTCCTACAAGAGACCAGCCTCAGACAAGCTGAGGACTACTTATGCTCCGTCCTCGGTAGCTGCAGCCACGATGTAGAGATAAATTCATTATTAATTCTCATGCATTTCAGCTGCTTTCATTTGTAATAACCATAGGATTAAAAAAAAAAAAAAACTCATAGGAGAATGTTTGCTTCATAAATGCTGCCATCATTTTCTTGTGCAGAACATCTAGTTGAAATCTGGAGCTGGAAAACCGCAGACCCCCACTTACTGCTTGGTAGATTCCTCTTGGTATTATGCACTGATGTTAAAGGATATGGTTTTCCTGCTGACTTCAGCTAGAGGTAGGTCTGTTTAAATAGACCTTTATGCTTTAGTCATATGTGTTTCCATGTATAACAGGGTCAAAAGATGCAGCGTTCTTCCTGATTCAGAGCTTCATCCCCTGTTTGAAGGCAATGGTGGTGGGCAGCAAGTGGAAAAGGAAGACAAAAGTATACAAGATGCTGAAACCAAAACACTAGCCTGCGCTGTGCGCTCCCACATCTTGGCAACTGTGAGTCACATGTGCACCACACGTACGTGCTCTGGTTGTGCGGCTTTTCCCTAGAACGCTTCAAACTTTTTATAGCTGCTCCCACTTGCTGCAGTGTCACCTGCTGGTGAGATCAAAGTGCTCCACGGCACGCTCCCCCACTCTAAGCTAAACAAAGTCACCAAAGCCCTTGAAAACTCCTACAGATGCTTCCTCTCCGAAGACAAAAAGATATTTTTCTCCCCTCCCTTCCTCCTTCACACCAAAGAACAAATCCTACGCCTCGCTGAGTTTGTACCACCTCAGATTAATTGGCCCTAATGCAAATGTTCATGGCTGTGTGGGGGATGTTGCTGAGAGTGTAATGGTTGTCGTATTTGCTTGCATGTGGTTACTCCACTTCAGCTGTGTAATTCATTGCTTTATAAAGTGCTTTACAATACACTGCAGTACAGGAAGCTAATCATATGCTGTAGCAGACAATACAGCAGCGATTCAGAGAGTTACTGCAAGTCTCCTAAAGCCCATGACCTGAAGTCCCTACTCCTTTTTTTTTTTCCCAGAAAAAAAATCCTCCTCATGAAGGTGTCTATTTTTCCACTTGGAACAAACTGCTGGAACCATCAGAATGTCTGGAGCTTTTCTGCAGGGTCTCTGTGGGATTCCCTTTCATTCCTGCTCAGTCTTATTCCCATTCTCTTTATGTCCACCCTGAATTTTCTCTTCCTTTTTTCAGGCATCTTATGGGCAAAGTAAGGTAGGCATAGCAGCATGCAGGATGCACAAGAGTTTCCATTCTACGGGATTTAGTTTTTGTTGCTTATGTTTCTGGCTGCAATTCTGAGTATTTGATTTTAAGCTCAGAAGCAATTTTTTAATTGGAAAGTATAAGCTGAGATAGGTACAACAACAAAGATTTCTTTAAAAATGTCACTTATAACTATATCATTTTAACAGTTCTCATAAACAACTGGTGGTTGTGGAGGTGGATTGATGCTTGATTCTGAGGTATCTCTTTGTTATTGTGATGAAATTGATCGTTATTGTGAAGAGTTTACTAGTTTACTGTAGTGTGTTCCAGATAAGCGAACTATATTTTCTATATGCAAAACTACGCTGGTAGTAACACAGAATCACAGAATGGTTGAGGTTGGAAGGGACGTCTAGAGATCATCTAGTCCAACCCCCCTGCTCCAGCAGGGACACCCAGAGCACGGGGCACAGGGTGGCATCCAGGTGGGTTTGGAAGATCTCCAGAGAAGGAGCCTGCACAGCCTCTCTGGGCAGCCTGTGCCAGGGCTCTGGCACCCTCACAGGAAAGGAGTTCTTCCTCACATGGAGATGGAACTGCCTGTGTTTCAACTTGTACCCATTACCCCTTGTCCTGTCACTGGCCACCACCGAGTAGAGTTTGGCCCCAGCCTCCCTACGTTCTCCCCTCAGGTATTTGTGCATGTTGACCAGATCTCCTCTCAGTCTTCTCTTCTCTAGCCTAAACAGGCCCAGGTCGCTTAGTCTTTCCTCATACAATAGATGCTCCAGTCCCTTAATCATCGTTGTTGCTCTACGCTGGACCCCCTCTAGAAGCTCCACATCCCTTTCGTCCAGGAGAGCCCAGAACTGCACCCAGTCCTCCAGGTGCGGCCGCACCAGAGATGAGCAGAGGGGCAGGATCCCCTCCCTCGACCTGCTGGCAACGCTCCTCCTGATGCAGCCCAGGACCCCATTGGCCTTGTTGGCCACGAGGGCACATGGCTGCCTCATGGGTAACTTGTTGTCAACCAGCACTCCAAATCCCTCTCCGTGACCTTTCCAGCAGGTCAACCCCTAATCTGTACTGCTGTCTGGGGACATTCCTCCTCAGGGGCATTCCTCCCCAGTATGCTTTCATTTGTAGCTCAGGAAAACTGTCTCTTTCCTTGACCAATAAGGTGATGGAGAAGAAAGGTGAGCTCCTGCATGAGATAGTTAAATATATAGTTGAAATAGAAAAGGTATCATGGAAGGAAGTCGTGAATTTGCTTGACTGATTGCACATGTTTTTGCAGTGTTATATAGGTCTAGTGTGCTGGCCTAACAGAAGTTGTTTGGTGTAGAAGTTCATCATTCAATTTATTTTCTAAAAATGCAAGAAATTCTATTACAGAAACCTACATGACAAGACTATCAAATTGTGAACCCTCAAAGGCTAAGGAAATGGCAAAATTGAGCTTGCCTACCCAGCCTTAATTCTGTTTCCTCGCTGGTATAGTTACAATAAAGTTTAATTAGATTGTAACATAATATTTTGAGGAGGTGTTGGAGCTGGGACCCTGCTTTATTCGTTTTGCATGCTAACGCAGCACAAGGCATTTTATATGGAACACTGTCTGAAGGCCAGAGACCCTCCCTTACTGCTGGGGTTGTGTGAGGCGTCATCAAAAAAAGCAGTGTTCACAGCAGGCGGGCACTGTATGGCACACTGTTAATGCAGAATGATAATGAAGAGTCCAGACAGGGATGCGATAATCCCTAATTCCGCCACCCTGCAAGCTAACAACTGCTGTTCTGGTCCTTCCAGTCCACAACTGAGGAATACCAAGCTGCTACTCCCATATTATCTACCTTCCAAGCACGCATATATCTGCATGCTACTGATTGCTTGGGAACCATTCAGCAGAAAATGTCAGGATATTATGTGTCCTAATTCAGAGACCAATCCTGAGGGACATGGCTGACCCTCCTCCGCACCCTGTGGTAAATTACTGCTGTGGGAATGACAACTACTCCACATCTCACTGAGTCCTTCGCTTCAATAATTATAATCTTGCTGTGTGGTTCTTCATAGTGAAGTTTCTTCATAGATAAACATGTTCATAACGCCTTCTCTTTTCATCTCAGGCTATGGTAAACATGAAATTCAGTTTTATGCAACAGAATTAATTCATATTCAGTCAGTCATTACTGTTCTGGTGATGAAGGTTTTATGGCCGTTTATTTGAGGGGTGACCTATCAGTTTTCTTCATTGGCTGTTAAGTCTGACAATTGCTTTGCACATAAAGATTGTGCATTTTCCCCCAAATGTTTTTCTGTTTACTTCTGATTGGTTTTAAATGATGGAGTGAGTTTTTCTTTTTACTATGAACGTTGCTTTTCAAAATTGGAGTGAATGACAGGAGAACTTAAGCACAATAACAGAAGGCATTTCTGCCCCTGTAATTTCATTTGCCTCTTTCCCATGTTCTTCTGGAACTGTGGCACAATGCTGAATAGCTTCAGTATTTCATCTTTGGAAAGCTCAAAAATATAGTCAAGGATTCTGAGCCACACTGAAATGAGAAAGCACTCCCAGAGCACTCAGAAATGTTCCAGCTCTTTTAGGCTCAGCTAGCCTTTTTTTTTCTGTTTGTTGCTTCAACTTATGTAAATTAATAGAGTTCAAGTAGATTTAATATTTATCATCCAAGACAGGAAGGGTCAGCTTTCCTTTTTTTCTACATTCCCTCTGCTGGAAAAGTTAAGTTTCAGTAAAATGTCAGCATGTGATTTAAATATATTTCAGCAAGAAGATTTACAAACTGTTATTTCTGCTCTCCCTCCCCCTGAAGTGTATCTTATTTTTGTCTCTCTCAGATATTGAGATCTAAGGAGTGTAGCATGATGATTCAAGTTGCTAAATAACAAGGCTTAAGGTCTGTTTCCTTCTTTAAAGTTTTTAAAGTTTTCAAGAGTCTTTGGATGAATTACTGAACAATGGTAATCTGGGAGTGTCCAGCAGGATCCCTCCACAGGATCATCTTTTCAAGAAGAGATCAATGTATGAAGTAGCAAAACTTTTCACTTTCTCATATTTATTACCTGATGCCATCACAGTCTGCACAGAACGAATGCAATCTAACACCCCATTATGCCCTGTGCTGAGCCCCATGAACTCCTGTTATCTTATTTCAACAACAAATAAGAACATTCAGCAACTTGGAAAGGTGTGGGGTTAATATGAAGGCTGTACTAATACCATGTCCTTGATTTGCTTCCTAAAGTCCAAGTCTTTGGCTGATCCAGAACATGGATGGCAGGTTGTCATAACAGCAGTTGTCTGGTAGCATTATCAGTTCCTACAGAATACAGGTTTTCACTAGGGAATAATGCCATCTGGTTACAAAGAGTATATTAATCAAAATACAGGTTCAGAAGTATACCACAGGCCTAACTGGTGAGACTTTGGCAAGACTCTTCTGGCTTACTCTCTCCAGGATTACCAGGTACTTTATTTTCTTTTGCACTGTGTTCGTAATGTATAAGGGATGCTGGGCATCCATCCATCCATCCATCCATCCATCCATCCATCCATCCATCCACCCATCCATCCATCCATCCCTAGGTCTTACTATTTTGCTAGTATTGGTACATTTTCACTGTACTAGAAACTTTCTCTGGAGAAGGCCTATCTATTATAATTTTAAATATCACTGTACATCTCATCCATCAGGTATGATACATTCCAATGTCATTGACATTTTGTTCCCTATGCCTCACTTCTCTTTGATGTGGTGCATAATTTCCTGCCTGCCTCCAAATGCACAGCCTTTCAGCCAGCTATGACCAGGTGAGAGAATCCAGCCAGAACATCTAGCATGGAAGTGGAGGTGTCAAAAAACAAGAGGCTCCACCAATAAACAATGAATGACTGGGACTGATCTTGCTGGCTAAATGCCATGCTAGATTTTTTAGCAGATAGAGTCTGGCCAGACTCACTCATTAGGCGACTTGATAGACTTGAGGACTTGGGAAGTCTTATGGATCGTCGAAGAAGAAAGCTGAGAGGTCTGCACAAGCCAAATTCCCTATATTTCGCTGTGAGTCCTCTAGAAAGTTGGAGGCTGGAAGGGAAATTTCACATTTTCTGCTCCCATTCACCTCCTTAAAGCAACATAACAGAGCCTTATAACAACAACAACAATAAAAGTATGAAATCCATCAGCTACCTACTTACATTGTTTTTTGTTTTCTTAAACTTTCTGTATTTTCATTTTGCTTGAACGCTTAAGCTAGTCTCATCTCTTTCACTTTCTGTTTGGAGTCCCTATCTGGCTCTCATGCAGTAGGCCAAGAGCTGTGGTGTGCGCATTTCCAGCACTGCAGAGGAAAAGATTACCTTAAAAAACAAACAAAGCAGATGTTTTCTTCTGATAGGTGTCATACTGTAAGAAAGCTCCAGAGCATGCAAGGAACTGAATATGAATATACGTGTGCATTTGTCCTTCTCTGATCAGTCACAGCTTGTTGAGAGAATGCTGTGCGTGAGGGCAAACTGATTTAGCACAGTGCCACAGCTGGGCTGGCAAACTAGTGCCTGCAGGGGCAGCATGAGGGAAAGAATTAAAATCAGTTGCAGACAAAATCTTCTACTTCCTTTTAACAGGCTGCAGCTGGGGAAGCCAGGGAAGGGAGCCAGTAAGTAGAGTTTGGAGATTCACACACACAACTGCAGAGTGCAGAATGGAACAATGTTTGGGATGGGGAAGTTGTTGAGGTTAAGGGCTGAGGAAAATAGCAAAAGATTATTGGATTATTCTGTGTTGAAGCTAGATATTGAGGACACTTGCCTTGTGGTGAATGGAGGTGAGCATAGTCTTCTCCCTCTTCCAAAGAGCCATTTTGAGAAAGTGGAGGGTATGCAGAGGGACAGGATGTCATGGCCAGTTTGGGGAGGAAACACTGCAATAGGAAACAGACTGGGAAAAGCATAGTCACTGAGGGTATCTGAAGAAGGGAATTTTGCAAGTTGAGTCTTACAGTGGAGTGAGACAGAGGAAAGGGTTGCAACAAATAGCTGTACATGATTAATTCCAAAGCTGTGACATGCTCTCCCCTTGGTTCTCAGTATAAGTGGTCAAAAGCCCTACTTCCCAAAGACTGTCCTCTTCCTTCTGAAGAGAAAGGATAAAACCATTCATGTGATGGCTTTGAATGGCAGTGGATCTGCCCAATGGCTAAGAAAGGTATTGCTAATAAAAGCAACTCGTTCATGCCAGATTATACAATATTTGCTTGCAAAATGGTTGAAGTCTCGTTTTCTATCCCTTCCTCCACCCTTTCCTCTTAAAATCTTTTATGTGACCCTTATGAGGGTCTGTTGAAGAAGGGGTAATCATTTACTTATTTCTGGCCAAGAGGTGCAGTCATGACAGGTTAGCAGCCATTAGATGTGTGCTACTTTTGTGGAAGCAAATGCAAAATGTGACTGGCAGTTAATTGGGATCATCATTTAACAAGCTGCTATATGTTCTGGACTTCCATGTCTTCCAGGCCTGGGTGGGTTTGCTCTGAACTGTGTGTGCAGAGTAGGGGAGACTGGAAGTTTGCACAGCTTGTGTTGTGGTTAAAGAAAAAAAAACAAACCCAAAAATACTTCTGTTCATGCTCTGAATTTAATTTACTCATTAGATTGTGTGTGTGAGCCCAGATACTAAAAGTCCTTCAGGTTAGATTGTTACCCTTATCTGACCTGAGAAGTTAGCCAAAGGTCACGGTATTGCATCTGTTTTGTGTTAGGAGAAGAAATTGATGAGGCAATCAGGTGATCTTGATGAAATCCTGTATTATGACAAAGAATGCTCAAGGACTTGCTCTGCCGAGCCCACCGGGAATCAAATCAGAAATATTCTCTTAACACACAGGGTCAGGTCCCTTTGCACCAGTCAGTACTTACTCAGATGCTTATTCCTTCCTACTTTGTCAGAACTGCAATGGGTTCTTGTTTTCCTTCTCAGCTTTTCTAGTCTTGCTGTTTCTGTCACGCACAATCCCTCAGAAAATAATTGTCTGTGAAAACTCTGTGTCCACATGTGTCTTTGTTTTGGGAGATGGCATGTAGTTCTGTTTGGGGTGGAGATCATTATTGTTTCAAACATCTGGCTTCATAAGGAACCTTAATGGCTTCTCTGAATCTGTTCTCAGTGAAAGGATGAAGTGTTACACACCCACCATCTTCCACTAGCTTTTGCCCAACTCATAACAATAAAATGACTGGAAGCCACAAAACTTGTTGGGCTGCCTATTTAAGAAGGTGTTAGTAAAGGTCTATAAAATCCCTCTACTCAGAGAGGGGTGTGTGATGACTGCCCTATGCAGCAAATTACTTTGCTATATTGGAAGGACAAAATTCAGGAAACACCCTGTTTTACAGATAAGAGAAGGCTTCGTAGTCAGAGGATCAGAGAGACATTTCCCTTAAGGGAATACCGAGGAGGCATTTTGTCTTGAAAGGGGTGTATTACTATGACCTTGGCTTCATGTGTCCCTTGCGCAGGCCGTAGACACAGAGCTTGAAGGGAAGTGACCGGCACCATTCTCCAGAGCTGTGCAGATTTCAGACTGGATAATAGCTCATGGCAGATTGACCTCTCTTTGTGCACTCTGGGGTGATGTGTAAATCAAATCCTCTTGCCCGGAGAGGAGGTAATTTTGTGTGGTGTGAATCAATACAGGTCCTGCAAGAGCTGTGTTGAAATACATGTCTCTCTAATGTGTGTGCAGATGGGGAGTTATATCATGTAACTGCTAATTTACACACATTGGAGACACGAGTAGTTAGTTCATCCCCGTGATGCTAGAGGAGAATCCTAAATAAAAAGTACATGAGATATTTAATAGATATGACATTTAACCTTAGTCAGTGAGGCATGTGAGAGAGATACCATTACTGTTCTTGGTGATGGTGGGGAAACAAGACATTCAGTGATGCTTCACTATATCCTTAAGATACAGTGTTAGCAGAAAGTGACTGTCAAGGACTGTGCACCTCAGCCATGGGAATCCTTTTGTTGGATGGAAATTAAAGAGTAGGAAACACAGAAAAGCTGGTGTGAGCAAGCTGAATAAATGGAGATAAAAGATGGTAGGTTCATGGGCAGGCATAGCACTGCTTCATATTTCCTTGCCGTGAGGCAGCTGTGTGCTCTCCTGTGGAGCCTTAATTTCTGGTTGTTTGTATGGAGGGTCTTAGCATGTTGTTCCTTGCAAAGCAAGACTGAGCCAGTGTAAGAGAACTGCTCAGCGGCATGCTATAGAGATACATTACACATGACATCGTACAGCAGGGTTCCTGACAGGAAACAAACAGAAGAAGTGGTGCTCCATTAATAGGAAAAATGGATAAAATACACTTTTATAGGCCATGTCATTCTTGAGCCTTACAGGATATTGCAGATAGCAGCATCAAGTAAAATTAGAAAATATGATGTACAGTTTTTACAAACAAAAAATGAGGCACTGATGAGCCCGGGTAATCTTTACAAAAGCCGCGTCTGTGCTCAGTTTAGTATAGTTTTTAATCGTAATAGTTTATTACTTGGAGATGACTGGGAAGGGAGAATATGTGTGTGTGAGAAGGCAAAACATTGTCCAGACTGCCTACGAAACACATCAGTAATATGGGGCAGTGTAGGATTGGCCACTGCCACTGCATGACTAACCATCATGTTCAATAGCAGTCAAACTTTGCTCCTGTACAGCAATTGCTGAAGGCATGGGAAACTTGAATCAGCCAACTTTGAAAAATTGGGCTGAAGTGACTATAAATTTAGTGCCCAAATGTAGCAAACATATTTAGAAAAGAAAAAAAAAAGAAAGAAAAAAAAAGAAAAAGAAGGTATAAATGATTTGTTCAAGGTGAAAAATGAATAAATCACAATCAAAAGTGAATTCATGAGTTTCAGGGTCGCCACATTATTACATTAAATGTATATTGTAACACCCCTCAGATAGACATACTGCTTCTAATTTTGCCAAATCATTTAATATAAGCATTTATCTGTCCATGGCTGATCATCTAATACTTTCCCTAGAACATTTTCCTGTAATAAGGAGGCATTTGCTTGATTGTAATTCTGAGTTGTGACATTCTTTTGGAATTGTATAAATGTTCATGCTTGATCCTATGTTAAAATTTCTGTGCATCAGGTTTATGCGTCTAATTTTTTGTGCAAATTCAAAAGGCATCCTTAGTTCTTTAATATTTTGTTGATTCTGTGAAAATTAGTTTTTCTTACTAGATGATGGTAGAACATTGCTGGTAGGAGTGAAAGCTGTTGAGTGTTTCTTTGAGTCCCGAAGTCTATTGGATGATGAAAGAGAGAAGAAACTAGAAGAGAAGCCTGATCCTTCTATAAACCTATGATAATACCATAGGTTTTGCTGAGATATTGGACCAAGGGCTCTAGGGACATTTCATCTTATGTCTGGGGCCAGAAAGGTTGAGCAATATTTATTGTTAGCACTATTATATCCAGACTTCATCTCAATATTTCTTACTGATTCTACTCCTGGAAATTAGTGTGCAAGAGAGGGATGGCATTAATTTTCAATCCAGAAATAAATGGTACCTGTGTTCTGATATGCATAACTTTAGTGCAACTCCAAAGATATGAGGGAGAAGGGGGCCTCCATAGGAAAGGAAGACATAGTATTTTTGGAGGCAAGCTTCAAAATACCTTTTCCAGTAAAGCTAAAAATCACAAGATTGGCTGCATTCACATTAAAAAATAAGATACAGTTTTTCTTCTGCTACTGAATGTTGCTTCCTCTCTGTCTCTATCTCTTTCTGTGCCCCGTGACAAACTCAGAAATTACCCACTGGCAGATTCCAGCAAGTAGAGCAGAAAAGGAAGAGGAAATTAACCTGTACATGTTAAATGAGGTTTGGGGTCAGAATGGGGTGTCTGCATTAAAAAAATGGCTTGCACGGATTACATCAGCCCAAGTAGCTTGTTGGGAACATTTTCAGGAATGCCCAGCCGGAAGAGTGGAAGCCCAGTACACAGTTCCTCTGCTTTTGGAGGTATGATGTTTTGCATCAGTCTGTCCTCAAGGTATGTGTACGGCTTCCACAGACATTAACTGTGGCAGCACAGTGTAAATGAAGGCCTATATAACTTATTTCTTATCTAGCATTAACAGCTGCAACCCCAAATTTACCCACAATTACAGTTTTCTTTTGAGAGACAGAGCTTTTACACATATCACTGCACAAATACTTGCCTTGGAAATTTCAGGGATTTGGAATCCATTTGTGGCTTGGCCACCATTTGGGTGGATATGGACAAGATGCTTCTCTTTTATTTTATGCAGACCACCTTAAATGGCCATTATAGTTATTTGCCTTTTAAATAACTATAAGTTAGTAATAGAGAGTAATAAGATGTGACTTGTGAATACTAGAGAAAGCATTTTGAGGGAGAAGACTTCATATAAATGCATTTTAAAAAGTATTATTATATTGTTCTTCAGAACAACAAAGTATGGGGTTTTAGTACATGCAGACAAAAATTAAAAGCAATAAAAATAATTATGATTTTCTGCTAGTTCCAGCCTGTAATGGTGACAAAGCTTGGACATCTTACTATTGCACACTTAAAATTTAAATATATTTCAAAAGAAAAATAGCTGATCCTGGTTTGTGCTATACCCATGTGTATGACTAATTTCAGATTCTGGATTTTTTTTTTTTTTCTCACACATGCATATTTTTTTTATTGCAGTGGATCTCAAAACACTCTACAAAGTTCATTCTTCTTGTTTTACAAATAAGGGAACACTCAGCTTTAAATACTGAAGAGTCACCTGGTAATTCAGGGCTATGGCTAGGTAGACAACTCCCATCTTCCAGATCCCGGGAGTTCTCTACCCAGGAGACTATTTTGCTTCTCTTTGTCTTCTCTGAACAGGAATTTGAAAAACTCACCAATTAGCATTTGCCCGAGTCCTGCTTCCCTCTCCTTTTCTACTTACGTACAAGTGTTACTTTTGCTAACACTGTTCAATGAGATTTTAAAGCAATCTTTGGCACTGGAGGCATTTTTCACTTCACTGTTTTGTTGTCTTTTTCATATTTGCAGTGAGTCCTTCTTTTCCTGAGATAACAGCCTTGCTGAGGTCTAATAGTTCAGTTTGTAAATAATGTGTCCCTTTTAAAGTAAAGCTCTATACTAAAAAGAATGCAAAATGCCATGTATAAAACAATGTTTCAGAATATAGAGTAGCTTACTTGGATTAGTATTCCATAGTAACATGATTATTTCTCTCAAAAACACTGCAACTTATGTTGTTTCCTGTTTGAAATATCCTGCTTTGCATTTTTTTTTTAAAGTTTACGAAATAATTGGCTTTGCACAGCAATCTGCAGCAAAAATATTCAGAGACCCCTATGCATTTCTGCCTCATCTCTCCAGAAGAAAAGACCCTGAATGCTTTAGATACAACAGTCAGCATCCTTCAAAAGACAAAAATTAACTCTAATGTAATATAACTAAAATGCTGATGGTTCTTTTTTTTTTTTTTTTTTTTTTTTTTGCTATTTAGAGTTGATGATAGTTTGGATCAATCAGTTAAGCAACAAGAGCTTGTTTGAGAAGACATTTAAGAACTTTCTTAACTTTGAGCATACATTTAAGGTCTCAGATCTTTAATCTTTTCCTAAATTAGATCTTTGGTTTCCTGGGGATATATATGCAAGAAATTTTCCGCAGCAGTATGGGTACTTCTCTGAGCACTGTCAGGGCAAAGGGAATGCAAGGATAAAGTCTATGTGGGGGCCTTTCACTTCCAATTTTTTGAGGTTTTGCCCTAAGCACAGCTTTACATCAGAAGGTTGCATGTTCTCCACTCTGGCTTTCTCTTGCTTGGTTTGGAGATGTAGCTATGTATTTCCTTAAGTCATTATTAATGTGGGGAAACATTCCTTTCATGCTCATAAAAAACAGATGCATCCTAGGCAGTCCCAGAACATATGTGACTGGTTTCTATCGCCCTTGCAACATATTGCTGTGTGAAGTAAGGAGCATGCGAGAATCATCACTTTCTAGTCTCTCCGGACTATGATGCCAAATAGAAGGCATTCATCCATTTTTTTTTCCATATCCTTTTCAGCCTCTAGTCTTCCATGCTGATTCAACTTGAATAGCCATTTTATCGCCAATTCTGTTAGCTGTGATCACGTTGTATTATGTGATTGCATTAGATTAAATGAGAGTAGGAGAATCAGGCTCTTTTTGTTTGCATATTCCTGGCCTTGAATTTGAAATGTTTCTCAAGTCCCCTTTTTTTTCTTCTTAATAATAAATAAGACACATAATTCTTTCATTTAATAGAGGATGAGGTTTAATGGTGATGACATTCAAAGAATCAAGAAAGAATTAGTCCTTTTGTAGTGCCCAAATTCATTGTGTATGGGAGGATGCTACTAGCGGTGGTAAGACAATGTGAAGAAAATTGGCAGCAAATTTTTTGTCACTTTTTTTTTTTTTAAGTAAGAGCTGGTGTGTTGATTCTAAGTGATCATATCTCTGACTGCATGGAAGAACATACTCAGGTCTTCTCATGAAAAAATCACTATGGAATGATTCACACTTTTTTTTTTTTTTCTGTTTGATTTTGTTCTTTCTGTAAATCATATTGTTATTTTCATATGTATTTGCCTAATCTACATATATATACATATGGCTGTGGTCCTGCACCTTTAAAATAATAGCATTGAATTTGGTGAATATCCAATAATAATATCCTATATGTAAAATTTAGACTTCTGGTTTCTTCCGTCTTTTATATCTGATGATTTTGAAAATACAGGCTAGATTTTGACATCCTGGGCAGCTGGATGCTTTATCCAACATCATTCCCTGGGTGCATAGTCTCTATCTTACACCAGTAGAAGAGGTCTGTATATGGTTCAGAGGTAATAAAGAGGAGTAAAGAGATTTTTTTTTTGCCTTTTGGCCACTGGTTCAAATCTACCTTTCAGCATCAAATGAATAAATTTATTCTGGGATGTAAAAAAAGTTACTGAAACTTGCGAAGAATTAGGTTTGCATTTCAGAAGGAGGATATGACTTCAAAGGGTCTGTTCTTTATCTCCCTCCCTCCCTCTCTCTCTCACTTTCTCATTTATTTACTGACTTCTGGAGTTAACTTGCTTGCCATTTGGTGCAAATCAAAATGAAACCTTTGAATGTAGCTGACTGCTTAGGGTATTCACTGTCATAAAATCTGCAGAACTTTCAGAATTAGCAGACACACAAAATGTTTATCTATCTCACTTGTTAGCTTGGTAAAAGCCCCCTGAGTTTCTGAAATCACAGCAGTGAGCTGTAAATGATGTGTGAAATGAAAAGGCTTTGCTCACCCAGCAAATGCAGGGAAGACATTGAGGGAGCTGTGCCATTCACACTAGGCTTGGTGGAAAGGAGGAAAACAGAGCTATGATACAAGAAGAATTAAGCCCAGAATATCCTGGCAAATACAGAAAATAAATAAAAATAAAAGTTTGATGTCATTTTTTAAATTATTTTTTCTATACAGTCTTCTTTACAGTCTTCTTTGTCTTTTGCTGTGTTCTTTTTTCTTTTTCCTACTGAGAGCTGGATCTATGACTGTACAAAGCTGTATGTTTTGTGTGACTTGCATGGAGTTCTACATTTAAAACTATCATTGACTTTTGTATTACGTTCCAATATTGTTTACTGCATCAGGAGTTTTGTTTTGCTTTTATGCACAGCTATGTGTTTTGGTGGGAAACAGGGTTAGTAGGGGGCCTGTGATGGAAAACTGACTTTTGGAAAGTAAGTTCTGGTACAAGAGCACTTATCTTGCCTGGCTTGAACCTTTTGAAGTTCTGGGAAGAGAGGGGGAAGTGTCTGTGAATTAGAAATTTGAATGCAACTGAAGTTAAAGGATGGGCCGGCTTTAAAGTTAGACAGAGGTATACATGATGAGTCTGCCCTTGCAGATGAACCAAATGCAGAAGCAGTTATAGCTACTGCCACCTTAATGGGAAGAGAAGATGTGCTCTCTCCTTGTCACCAGGTGCTAGTGAGAGACCATATGTGTCTGGCCATCCCCAAGTTTGCTCTCCCTATGCTGTCCCTACACTCATGTTTGCTGCCTTAACTTGTTGGCCCTACACCTGTGGCCCTGAGCATACTAGAACAAATAGTCACATACAGACTGCTGTGTGACTACTCCATTATGTTTTGATCCATAAGACAACTGATTTATAGTAGTGTGATAGCTGGGCTGTGACACCATATGAAGATGGTGACATAACCCCTGGATGGGGTCTAGCTTGTGCTGTCCAAATCCAAATGGGAGGAGAGCAGACTTGTCATTGCCTGCCAGTCTGTCTAAATCTAATTAAATGGCATCTGAAGTTTGAACTGGGAAATCAGATTTTGAACTCTATGAAAAAGATGCTTAAAATCAATAACTGACCCATGATCCAAGCTTTGAATTGGGGACTTTTTCATTATAATAATTTTTATTTAAAAAAAAGCAAGATACTCTATCGCAATGGTTCCTGATACTACAGTTTACAATATTTTTTTTTCTGTGTTTTGGCTTGTTACTGTAAAATACTGTGACAGATGGAGCATCATCTGTCAACAATTTCTATTTGACACAGAGTAGAAGTTATTGCTGTGATAAAATTATTGATCCCGTAGTTTAACATTCAGGAGCAAGGAAGATCTTATACTAGACTGAATAAAATCAAAGACAGTCTAATTTGGGACCCAAAAAAGATTTTACTCTAGGAAGACCCTTGGTGACTGGAGATGGAAAAGATTTTAGTCTTGGCAGACATAGATACATAAAACCTAATTTCTCTCAGATACCTTACTCCTTTCTATGATATGTCAATACCAGGATAGATCTATCCATAAATATTTCTTGTCTGTTTTAAAGTGAGATAAGAACAGGGGACAATTTAGATNTTTTTTTTTTTTTTTTTTTTTTTTTTTTGTGTGTGTGTGTTTGTGTGTTCAATTCTTTCTTTTTCCTCAGTACTAACAGATTTCACACAAGATCTCTAAGCTAGGGAAGAGGCTGACTAACCAGGCTTAGAGTCAGGAGGATCATGAGAGACAAAATCCTCTTGAAAAACAGTTAACAAGATGAGATTTTTGTTTCCAAGATTTGGCTGGCACAAGTATGGATGTGGCTTAATGGGCCCTAATTATAGTTCAAATTCCCCCTTTTTTATTGGGCAAACCCAGGATGCCTCCTCTTCTTAATGGTTAGTAGTTTTTATCACTGACTGGTTACTCCATTTGATATTATTCATTCTCTGAGTGGTTATGCTGAAGGAACAAGAAAAGTCTAAACTGAAGTGCTAAAAAGGAAGGAAATGTGAGCTTGCACCAATAATAATTCTTTTGCCCAAATGTACCTCCTTAGATTGGTCCCAGTACTAGAGAGAAGAGCTAGTCTGAGCACATGCAAATAAAGACAACATCAGCTGGTAGGTAAAACTTCTTGCTGGCAGTATCTTGAAAGTATTAGAAAGGTGAGTGGGAAGATTCAGATTGCTCTCCACGAATCTTTGCTCTATCTGTGTGTTATTTACGGGTTTGTTGAGGTGATAGCTGAATTATGCTGTTTCTTAAAGCTACTGTGCCTAGGACTGAGCATTCTTATCCCTTCAGCAAATAGTGATGGTTTTTAGTCCTTCATGTGATTATCCCCAAAGAAAATATGCAGCCTGAACATCTTCAGCCTTAAGCTAAATCACCTGTAACCTTGATCTGAAAATCTTGAGAGTGTGTTCTTCTTATGGCATTTCTTATGATGACTTCCTGTTGGTCCAGAGATACAAATAAATATTTTTTCCTGATTAAACTAGAAGGGCACAGGCAGTTTGACACTGAAATATAAACATTCATTAGATTTTATTGCAGAAAAGCCTGGTCATGTTTGTGGATGGTAATTTGGATAGATCCTTACTTTTTTCGAATTGCCTGTCCATTCCCAATAGTGAAAGGAAAACACTGTTCATTAGGTGATTAAAATAAGTTTAAAGTGGCTTGGTACTGCACTGAGGTAAGTTTTCCTGCCAGATAGTCTATTAGTAAATGCATTTATGGGATTCTTTGCTCTTCCAAAGTGAATAAGCTGAGCATCCACAGTCTTGCAAAGCAATCATCCGTGAATTGTACATGAAGAAACATGGGGGAGGCATGTGTGGTGTGTGTTCCAATGGGAGTATTCCCTAGGCACCACTTGCTTTGGAAATAGTATTAAAAAGGACAATTGTTGGTCATTAGGGTTAGCCTTGCAAAGCAGGCATGACAGCATTAGCAGGAAATGCTTCCTTGATTTCAATTAGAATGCATAAATTATACTCTTCTTCTCTCTTATCCTTGCAACATTCAACAACAGCATTTCCATCTCAGCCTCGGGAATAGGATTTTGCACATGATATAACTTCCATTGCCTTAAATAAGGACTCCCCAATTTTATCACTGAGCACTCACAGTCTTCATTATTACTGTTCAGCCAGCAGAAATGAGTTGTATTTAGATCCCAGTAGGCCACAGAATGCATGCAGCTTGGAGATTTGGCTGCATTTAGCCTTGGAAAGCAATCTGGAAGCTTGATGATTGAATTACAAGAACTACTCACACCCCTCCGCCAACATTAGAGTAACAAGGCGCGCTGTCCTGGGGTGTGAAGAGAGGGAGAGAGATCATTTCATAAGACTGAAACATCTATGGGAAAATCTTGTTGCTCTAGTTTTCTTTCATGTAGTAAAATCATTGCTTGATATGACTTACACAGTGGAGACCAGCTTATTACTTACAGTGCTTTATTCATAAAGTGCAAGTGGCTAGACTGCTGATCATGTTGTCCTTGTATGTGAGACTTTATTTAGGTTTATCTAAAGCTTTTATAGAATTTACCTGGCCCGTTTAGGCAGCAAGAGCTTTGAAGCCTTTTCTAACATAGGCTTCAGCCATGTGGATATGCATATAAAGCATAGCCCTTTCTCATGCCTGTGCTGTTTGAAAGTCACGTCTCTTGCTTTATAGACTAGTTACTTCTCCCTTTGCTACAATCCTACCTCCAGTTGTGGTGCAAACACAGCTCACAAATACTAACGAGCACGAACTGTTTAGCCTGTCAACTTACTTTACCTTTTGTATTGAAACGTTTTGTGTGCACATGTGTGCACGTGCGTGCGCTTGTGCGTGTTTGCAGTAGAGGATTGTGCTACCTTGCCTATGATGGGCATATGTTTGCTCAGGGACTATTTCAGTTGAAATGTCTGTGTGCATGAAAGAGTTTAGTGACATTGCCTCTATAGAGACTAAAATTTCAGCTCCAGAAATCCGATGCAAAATGTTCAAAATGGCAAGAAATGCTGATCGGACACTGGAAAATATCCAAGACAGTAAATTTTCTTCCAAAGATTTTACCACCTAGAAATCTGTTTTTCACTTCTTCGACTACATCATTATTTGGATTTGTCCCATATTTACATCCCAGTCAGTTCTTTCTTTCTCTTCAGAGGAAGGAGCAATTTTCCAAACTTGATCCTGACCTTTTCAAGGTTTCATATGCATTATAGGAATGCCTAATCCAGAGAAAACCCTTGCCTGCTTAACCGTTTCCACGTATTCACAATTTCAGCACTGCAGGAAATGTGCTCACCACTAGTGAAACATTACCACTAAAGGCTTTGCACATTGACTTCAAGTCATTTTATGTGCTGGCATGAATAAAAAGTTGTTACTGAAAGACGGAAACTAGGGAGTTCATACTGTGTGAGTGGTCCTTCTTGTCAGCTGTGATAATCCCTTATGTACATGACATCATAAGGATGCCTTTAAATTCTAGAAATACAGAAAACTTAGTTTTGCCCTTCCAACACCAGGTGCTGACCAAGGATTGCCATGACTGTATATGTTAATACTAAAATGACTTAAACTGGCTTATTTTCTGACCCCATTCTTTATAGGCGACTGCCTGTTAACATTGGCTTTGTTGGCAGATCTCCTTCTTTCTGAATGTCCTTCTGCTAGAGAAAAGAAGCTTTACACTGTGTTTAAGGAGCATTTTATCTAGTATATGATGTTCTACACCTTGTGCAAACTGAGAAAAAAAATCAATATTTTACATTTGTAAAGGACTTTCTGTTTGTCTCAGCTCACTGTGAAAACTGAATTAAAAAGAAGCAGTACTATTATTATAGCAGTACTATTATTATGATGAGTAAACTAAGGCAGTACACACTATGAAATCATGAGCTCAGCGAGGAACAAAATCCAGAAACAAGTCAAAATCTTCTGCACTTAGAAGACCAGAAATATTTCCAATTGCCCATTCCCACTGTGCTACTTGAATATATAAGAATGTAACACTTTCTTTCTCATAACAAATTCCTATGTTGGGGACAAATTAATAATGTACAGATAATAAAACAAAGATCAGACCACGCTTTTTTTTTTTTTTTTTACTGTAGTTGAGTAGTATCTTTTCATGTCAGCATTTGAGGACATGAGTCACTTGGTGTGGGAATATATTTTTTAGCGAAAGCCTGCACACATCTTCCCCCAATATGAATAACAACAGAGGGTTTCTCTTTATCACTGCTTTTTTGCAGCTGTTCTGTCAAGCTCCCAGCTTGACTGTGTTACTAGATGGCTACAATTGGTGTGACGTGGAGTGAAGCTATTGTACATTATGTGCTACTATTTACCCGTGGTTTAGGATATTATTTTGCACTTGAATGCTGTGTATGTGCCTTTAGCTACTAGGCAAATGTTTGGCTCTGCAAGGTCTTAATGCTTTTCACAACCAGAGACCATAAATAATGGTCACTGGTGCACAGAATCCAACAGTTTGTTTGGCTGTTTCCTTTTATTACGAATATTGGGTTTTCTAACACACCTTTTTAATCCAGGGCCAGGAATGGCACAAGGCAGACCTGCATGTTGGAGAACCTGCAGTGCTGCTGCATGCTACAACACCTGCACTCGCCTCTTGGAAACACTCAGAATACATGGAGCAGAGTAATACTTGCAGACTGCCTGGAATGGACAGGACTATTGTGCTCTTTTTGCACTTTTTCCCCTCGAATATTGGGTTAGATTAAGCCTGCAAAGCAAGGCACATGTAGAAAAAGGCTGTGACTAGCTTGAAAATGAGATGGGCAATTGAAGTACTTCTCTGTATCTCTCAGTAATGGGACTGTGCTGTTTATTCACTTCACCCATCATCCTGAAACCTTACTCCTAAAACAGCAGAACTTCTCCTTCTTATTTCTTAACATCCCAGTATTATTCTAGGTTTTATAACATCACCCATCTTTGCTGCCATAGTTATATGCTTTTAAAGACAATACACAGAATGGGAGACTTGGAAAGAAAATGTGATTAAATCATATGCAAATCATATGCAAATAAAAATGCTGCAGCTGACTTCATAAAAAGGAGGCTGTCATTTCAAATACTGTGTTGTATTTGATTTCAATATTAACTGATAGGATTAGGAGAGATGAAATTTACCTTAGAAAAGGTGAGTCTGACTGGAGTTGCTGGTAAAGGCTCTCTGTGGTTTTGTAGTTTTGCGCCTAAGGCCTTTTTTGTCCCTTCTGTTGGCGCGAAGAAAGTTGGTTCTCAGTATCCAGAAGTTTCACCATTACAGTAAGTGTGTGTGGGGGGGAGCTGAAGTTCATGGAACCAATGACTTTGTTTCTAGATGCCAGCCTATCGGCATAGTGCTCCACTTCCAGGCTACTTTTTCTCAACAGCCTCCAATTGAAAATGCACCTGGATGTGCCACAACTTGTCTTCTTTACCTGGCTTCTGGCTCCCTTCCCCTCTACTGCCTTCACCTCTCTCTCCCACTTCGACGCAGAGGCATCAGTTACAGAGAAGAGCAAGAGCTGTTTTCTTATAGTCTTTCCTGCTAACACAAGGATCCAGCTGGTGGCTTGATGTCTGAATATGGTTCAGGGGATACTTCAGCCTGCTGCCTTTCACTTGGTGACAGAAGGGAAGGTCCAAGGAGTTTGCTACTTCTACCCAGTGGGCTTGCAGAGGAAATCTGTGCAGGCAGTGTGCCCCAAAACCTGGCGGCTGCCTGATAGCAGCATTACCCACGCTATAGTCACTGGGCTACATATGCTTGTGCAATTTTAGGGCATCTTTTCTTACACCAAGGTATACTGTACCCTGTAGGTAAGGAATGGGAGAGGCATGAAATGCCTCATCTCTCTCTCTGTTAGTCTTTGTGGAGTGAAAGATCAGGTCCTTTCATGTTTGACTGAGTTTGTTTTACAAGTGTTCGGAACTTCTGGTGTGGCTTAAGAGTGCCTCATATACTGATCTGTGTGCTGTAGCCCAGTCTTGGTGATTGCTGGTTCTTCCCTGTCTGTGTGGGAGCTCACGGCCCT
This sequence comes from Nothocercus julius, assembly GCA_013398735.1. Lineage (NCBI taxonomy): Eukaryota > Metazoa > Chordata > Aves > Tinamiformes > Tinamidae > Nothocercus > Nothocercus julius. The sequence goes on along the minus strand of VZSV01000181.1, from coordinate 1,330,137 downwards.
GAGCTCTCAGGCGAGCCTGGTCCCGTGCTACAGGAACCCACTCTGTGCCATCTCGTGATACCGCCACGCTTTCAGCTTTTAAACCTAGGAGGAAGACACACTCTTTTGACCTCTTGTATTTACAAACACTTGAGCGACTTTGTGTAAAGTGCCTTGGGAGCCTTGTATGAAAGGTGCTGTAGAAATGTAGATTTGATTTAATTTGGTTTGATTTACAGTTTGAAATATGAAAATCTTTCTACATGCCTAAGACTCCGGTACAATTATTCCAGCTTGCTTCCGCTATGTGCAAAGCTGCTTGCATTCCCTTCTGGATCACTGGGGATTTCCTTGACACATTTGCACTCCTGTTCTCTATAACCCCATGCCCAGTCTCATGCTGACACTTCTCCCTTTATCTCACTTTTTTTTTAAAACTTATTAAAATTACCTGCTCCACAGGTATTAAACATAATCAAACCAATCAGAATAGAGGCCAGTCATAAAAGTATAGAAGACATTTTCCCCCATTATGGACTAACTTGGGTACTTATTCCAACACCTTCAGAATCTGGAAACCTGGGGATCCCTGTAGCATCAAACATTGAAACAAATACAGAAAATTCCCTTGAAGTCCCTGTTCTCAGATTTTCATAGGCATTGTTACTGTACTATGGCACCACTCTCTTTGATATTAGGATCCTATTCGTAGGCACTCTACAAAAGCCAGGAACCATACAACTAAAGAGGCAAAATACTGACAAGAAAACAGAAGTACAGGGAGATGAAGTGATTTGTTCAAGTCCACAGTGCAGCTCTGTGGCAGAGCTCACAGTAGAACATGGGCTTTCTGATGGGCTACCCACTACAGTTACATGCCTCTAAATCTCTGAATTTGTCTCTTAATAATTAGACATTCACAACGATTTTTTGATGTTGTTTGTTTTTAAAATTACTTTACTGGATTTAGGGAAACCAAATAGTCCCTGAAGTGGAAAATATCAAAGAATATGACTAGATATAGTATGGTAAAATTAGGCTAGTTTATTTAACATATTTCTAGCAGCTTTACCTCTGTAAAGAAATGCATTAACTGTAGTTCCCTTGCCAGTGTTCCCTAATGGGTGACAAACTTGCAATGAAGGACAGGAGGAAAATGAGAATTATTTCATTTCTTACCATGAATAATTGCAACTACTTGATACATAGTAACAAATGCTGAAGCTGCACTCAGAGCTCAGCAGGATGGGCATAACTTTGGAACTAAAACAAGGATGCTCTTTTGTAGATCTGAACAGTGGATCAAAGTTTTGCGTCAGCATGGCCATAATATAATGTCTTGGTGATATAATAACCAGAATTAAAACTTCAGTAATTAATCTTTCTTAAATAATGTGCAGTTTTAGCACAAATAGTTTTTCAATAGAGTCACTGCCAATCCCATTACTGTAAACTAAGCCATTCCTTTACCTGCTTGTATAAACTAATGAGACAGAAGGATGCAGCAAACGGAATATAGGGCTGTGCTGGGTCATCCTCACATGCCTTGTAGACGATACTGACACTTTATGGGCTTTAAAGTGTCAGGAGAGATTTATCTTATCTAGCTTCTAACAGGTGTTAAATCTAGCTTTGGTCCCTCTATAATCACTGAGGGACTATCTCTATGGAGAGTGACCTCTTCAGAGGGCAATTCATCCCATCTCTCTCAGGTATCAGTCTTAAGAAGGAATGAATCTGTCTGTGGAGGGACTGTTCTCTCTCCACTGAGTATAAAGGGAGCCTGAATTACTAGTATCTCTGCTAGGTGCATTGATTTCTGGGGAGTTAAAACCAAGTGAGATGAATCCTGCTTCTTCATATCCGTCTTCGTTTTGCCATCAGAAATGGTAAAAAATAGCAGGGATAAGCTCACAGACTGAAATTCTGCATGTTGCACACTTCTAGTTTTACGAGTATGCCCACTTCTCTTAACCTCTTACATGCATGAGTTTCTTCACAAGTCTCAAGGCAGCGTAATAGCTGAAGAATTTTTATGTGTATGTGTCAGAACATGATTTCTTAGGGAGTCATAGAGAGGACACAGCTCCAACTAAATGGAGAGGCAGGTAGAGAGGTCTATTTATATTTTTAAAAACTGCAGATATATGTATGTATATCCATAAAACTGCTCAGTTACCCAGAATGCACAGATTAAACAAAACTTAAATTTATCAGAATACAATTTAAGACATACTCGATCTGATGTTATATTTGTAAAGAACTTTTTCTTTTTTTCTGCTTGGGAAATTTTGAATGTGGTCCATTTGCTCCAGTGAAGAATGAAGGCAGATTTCTTGGAACGGAAGCATTTCCTGCAAAAGAAAATTTGGAATTTCAAAATGCTCCAAAACTGATGTAGATAGTTCAAACATACTGCCATGTTTTTGTATAATACTTACCTTCCTATGCTTTAGGCTGTGCATGGCAGTGTCCTGTCCTCTTGTCATGCCTGTGTCAGGGGGGTCTTTATTCTTGCTGAAAGCTGCAGGTGCTATCCCATTAAATTTAATAAACAGAAAAAATGGAGGCTCCTGTGATATACGTTTGGCTAAAGTTTTTCTGTTATTCTGTATTAAAATCTGAGAGCCTACAAAAAAGTGTCTTCACTTTCTCATAGCTCATGCCTTTCTATCATGGCTCTGTCATGCACTAAAGCTACCCCTTACCCTCTCAGCCCACTTTACTCCCCTTACAACACATACAAGGTAACTGAAACCTTTTCTTGTCTTTTGCTGACTTACTGCTCCAAAACCAGACCTGGTATTCTCCACCTGGTATTCTCCAGCTCACCCTGTGTGAGGGTGATATATGACAATATATTCTCAGAGTGTGTGCAGGGATACAGAAGTTGCCTGCTTCACAAGTGCTGAGTAGAGTCAACTGGATTTTTCTTTTTTTTTTTTCTGGTTTGTAAAATCACAGTGTTTGTAAAAGCCAGAGAGGTCTGTGTGAACATTTCCTCTCCTTAACCTTTAATCTTCCTTTGCAGGATTTTGGGAATTCTGAAACTCACCACTGTCTAGCATGCTCTTTCTGCTTCTATGTACGTCCTTGCCTGCTGATGAACTACGTGTGACAGCAGATGACCAATCCTGATGACATCCAATGCCCCCTGCTCTATTCCACGCTGAGAATCCTGCGGTGATTTATCATCTTTGTTTGTAAGCTTTGCTTGGGCAAGACTAGATTGTTCTTAGTGTGAAGACAGGCACTCTCTAAGAAAAATTTTTCCTGTTTTTTCCCCGGAGACTTGTGTTTGTTAGTGTTTAGTCATTAATTTCTTCTTTTGGCAAGCCTTTTGACTTGACTGGATGTACTGGGGCAGGAGAATGTGTGCTTACCAGGTGCAGGAGACTCATTAAAATCATGCAGAAAGTCACTTCTCACCTTCTCCTTTCTTGGAGTTAATGGCTGGTAAACAAGGAGACACGTCCGTGGCAAAGAGTGATTCATCATTTCAGATGTTCTACAACAAATATTAGTCTCTCCCTCTTCCTGCATTTTCTTAAAGCTGTCATGTTTCAGGTTATTCCTAATTCTTAGTAATAATAGAGATATTTACTCCACTTGTTGGAAATCCCATATACAGCAAAGAGAATCTCTTTGCCCTATAGGTGCCTTTCCATACATTCAGCCATTGTCTCTTCCTTGTTCTCTCACTTCCACATCAACAGTTTCTGGTTCTGAAACATTCTGACCTTAAGGAGGCCTGAAGGAAGCAAATTATAATAGGATATATACATTGTGAAGTTATTAAGAGCTTTTGTCTACCATAGTTTTGAAATCAAGAAAGAGTGCCCTTGTTCTGATGATGAAGTGTTCTGATAGGAGGAGTTTACAAAAGGTATTAGGCACATTTATGGAGGTCCTCTCCCGTGGCAGGGGGAAAGGAAAGAGATTGGGCCAAGTGTTCTTGACTTTTGAAGTTACCTAAAACAACTTCCATCTAAAGAACCTAGTGGCAGCTGAGAGAAGGCCTGGTTGGTTGAAAGGCAGGAGGTGAACTAAAATTTCTAAATCATTCCTCCTCTGAATGAGGTACCAAACACACCTGAAGCAGCAGTGGAGTCTTTGGAGAAACCAGTCAAATATATGGTCTTTTTTTTTTTTTTTTTTCCTTAGGAATAAAGTGAAAAAAATCAAGGAGAGAAAAACATTTCCTTTGCTTTGCATATTACAAAAGGCACCAAATGTAGAAAAGAAGAGGAGCAAGTAGGATGATAAGAGATTTCATTTCATCCCCCTCAGGGTGCCGACTTACCAGTGGTAACCTCATGGTCTGCTGATGTCATTCTCACAAAGCAGTTACTTCTGAAGAGACAGGTTTTCTCAGATTTTACCATCAGAGGAAAAATAGAGGGAAAAAATGTTTGAAAGGGAGAAAAAATGTTAAGGTGTCTGTGTTTTACCAAAAGCCTTTGTAGGAGGTTATTAACTTCAAAAGAAAACTAAATTTATCATAACGCCTCTCCCCATTCTGTGTTTCTGAAAAGAGCACTTGCTGTGATTGTCTGAGCCATCAAGGGCCCCTGGAAGGGCGACCAAGTCCAGAGCTCCCATGTCTGTGTGCTTACTGACTTATAAACCTCTCTGTAGGTAAAAAGAATATAAAATTTCCCCTTTGGTGGCAAATAGGCTCCAAAGGCTAAAACACAATTATTTTGCAGACTCTCAACATGCTAAAAAAGGGGGAGAAAAATCTGCATCTAAGATCCATACCAAGAAAACTTTCTCTCAAGCTCTGAAGGGAATAGGTACTTCATCACCCCAAACTTTTTCTTCTTTCTGAACAAAGATTTCTGGGAATGAAGTAAGAGGTTTCAAAGCATATTGCGAAGAAATGCCATGAATTCCACGTATTTGTTTTTATTGCTTGTCTGGGATCCACACAAACTTGCTGAATATCCATAATCCTGTATGATATTCTGAAGAAAAATGTCTTAAAGTGCCTGTGCTGTGGAACTGATAGAGGAAAGATTTCTTGTTTTTTCTTCCATTGCACTAATACCCGTAACACAGACCAACACAGGAAGGTAGCTGAACTGTTCACACCATTGCTGGTGCAAGAGAGTTAATCTGGTGTGAAGTAGGAGGCAGAAAATTTATAAAAAGCTCCTGGCATTGGTAGTGGATTTTGTTTGCTCAAATAAGAACAGCTTATCGATATGACATTTGTTAACTTTATTTTCAAGGAAATTGTCTCCTTCTGATGCTCCTATCAGGTCTGCTTACTTCTGTGATCTGTATGAACCCAATTCTTATATTTTCTGAGAATGCCAGAGTTTAGCAAAGCTTGCTGCTTCAAATCCTAACCCTCTTTCCTTGCAACAGGCGTGCTTATGTTCATTTGCCTGTGAATTCTTGGGAAGTGCAAGTTTAGGATTGCCCGGTCAGTTCTAATCTTCTCTCCTGAAAACTATGCTAAATTAATTCTTGGCAGGTAGACAGATTGTTACACTAATAGGGAAGCTGTAAGTGCGATTGGTCTTGGTGCTGTAGAGACTCACAGTATAAGACAAAATTCCAGGCAGTTTCAGGGCCAATAAATACTCAGCTGTGCCCAACTTGGTGAACATAGGGTGAGAAAATTCAAGAATGCTTTCCTAGAAACACAGAAATTTTTGCTTAGAAGCATTGCTTCCAGCCAGTGCTATTAGCATTGCTGGCTGCTCTGGAACATGCCAGGGCAGGAAGCCAAATTGCTTGGTGATGGAGGGGCTGCAGTAGTTGCTGCCCATGGACAGGGTAGAGCGGGCAGGAGAACATAGGAGAGCTCCCACTGTGGTCTGATTTGTGCTCACCTTTTTTTCAGCATGGACTCAGACTAGTGCTACTGTCATTGGATGGATACTCGTGTAAGTGAAAGCACGTTTAAATTCAGTGTTTCCTGTGTCTCTGAAATAATAACAGTGCTTAGGAAATGGGTAGTTAAAAAGTGCACATATCCCTGAAGTAACCTTAGCTGAGAAATAAGTCACTTAATTAGCATACAGTAGATACTTATTGTTAAGTGAGAATGCCATCCCCTCCTGCAGGGATTTGAGTTAAACATGATGATTGATAAATTGTTACATTCACACAGTGTCACTCAGTGATATAATCATGGCTTTTGTAAATATTTAGTCAAGAGAGCAATCCAGCTGTTCCCAGCCAGGTTTCATCCACTGTCTGCCAATGTTCAGTGCTGCTGATTTATTTCATTTGTTGCTTAAGCCTTGAGTAAGACCACATTTTTATGAGTCTCAAAATACCTATGGTAATAAATAGTGAGAGTGCTGGTGCTAATGACAACAGCCGAAATAATTACAGAGAAAAATATTACCCGGCATTCAGAATATGGCCAAGTACTTAATTATTTGTATTTTTTTAGGGTAACTGCTTAACGTTTGTCTACATCTACAGCAATTCAGTCCTCATCAGATGTCATAGGAAAAGGAAGCTGAGAAACACCCATTTTTCAATTCAACAAAGTTACTAGCATTTCCTAAAGCCTGAGTCAGTTATTGACAGGGGATTGAGGTTTAAAGCAGTGCTGTGCTAGGGCTAGAAATTCCATTTTGCAAAGTATTTCAAGATTTTGAAATTTACTTTGGGTTCAATTTTGAATGAAACTCCCAAGTTTTGAATTCCTCCTGACACAAAATTGTAGGAAGGATTCACTCTGTCTCAGCTGTGTTGGTTTTGCTGTCAAATACAGTACTAAAATGTAAAATTTATAACTACATTTAAAATGAGAAGTCACTTTCAAATGGAACACTGACACTGCTAGCTCTGAAAGTGTCCAAACCCGACATATTCAGAGTTTTGGAGATTTCCTGTGTTTTTCCCTAAACACTTGTCTGCAAAACTGATTATTTTATGAGACATTTCAATTTTAATCAATCTGCATTTCCTAGCATGTTTTCTGACCATGTTCTTGTTTGAAGAAACACCCATGCAATATTTTCCTCACTCATCTGTCTCATATTTTATTTTGGGAATAGCTTTTGTTCTCATGTGGGTTCTTTGTTAAGGAGATGTCTGTCATGATGTCCTTTTACCAAGACTTGGAAGTGATTCATAAAAAAACAGAAAATTTTAAAAAATGACACCCTGTTTGGGTTGTATCGTGTATTTGAGATAACATTCTTCACCCACAGGACTAGATGGTAGTTGCTGAATTTAACTTATTCCCAGTGAAGAACCTCTGCTGTGACCCACATAGACACCTTTCACTGACAGCAGAGAAACAAATCATCTCTACTGGCAAAGCTTAATTTCCAGAAAATTCTTCTTTTCTGTCTTTGCAACTTATGTTCTTTTTGTTCAGAAACAGGTCATAATTGCAAGGTGTTTTTAATTTTCCAGGGAGCCTGGACATTTTAAAAAGAAATACGGTATTAACAGCAGTGGGATAAGTGCCTACAAGAAGGTAAGGTTAGATGAGCACCACATAGCCTCTTGTTAACTTGGATCTTAAAGTAGGAGGGGGTGGGATTCCAGGAAGGGAAGCAAAGTCTAGGAGATGCCTGAAAGCAACTGTAGCTCGCTGACAGAATGAGGTGAGATCGTCCTATAACACAGAAGATGGAGTGAAGCAGAGATTTTTTATTCTTTGAGTGCATAGAAACATCTGAGGCAAAGGAAAAGCTATTTCAAATGGGCATTAGCATGCCTGTTGGCACTCTCAGGCTGATATCAAGGGTGCCCTTGAGCTCAGAGCCAAGTGGAGGTACCCCCCTTGAGAACCCAAGGTGACAGAGTGCAGGTGGAAATGCTGTTCAAATGTATATTTAATGGACATGGGGATAAGCTGTATTCCAGACAGTGAAGGTAAAAAAAAAAAAAAAGAAAAAAAAGAAAAAAAAAAAGAAAGAACAGCGCACAGAAATAGGATTGCTGTAAAGCCAACAAGTTCAATTGCAGAAATGAGTGAATGACTGGCAATTTTTAACTCTCTGCTGTGGTATGTATATGCTGCCCTTTGCACCTGAAACACGGGGGAGATGTGGCCCTTAGAGCCTTCAGCTGCAGAGTCTGTCTCAAGTTGTGCAGATTTGTATGTTTTTTCCCTCTAGGTCTTCATTCCAATCTTCATATTCACCAAATGAGAGTTATCCAATTCATTTCTGAAGTAAAAATTGCTCTTCTGCCATTTTCCATTAATAATCATAATTCTCCAGCAACTGAAAGTTAGAGAAAGAATGTTTCAAGCTTTCATTGCCATCCAGTGTATTTTAAAAGTTAACATTAGTGCCATATTTATTCGATTATTGTGAAGACCCCTTCACTCAGTGGTAGAAATTTCTAGGCATTATAAGGCAGTTTTTGCTTCCACATTGAAGCTGAGCATTTGGCTTTTATGATTTGCTCTTTCATATTCCCATGCAGCCCTGATGTGAAGTCTTCCCACTTTTTTTTTTTTTTTTTTTTTTNCTAATATTCACTGGGGTTGGCAGTGAATTCATCTCACCTAACCTTAGTTATTCAAAAATTACGTACTTAGATAAACAAGTAGTCTGGGCCACCTCTGTAGTCAGTGGTAAGACTTGGGCAGGGTGATTCATTCCATCTTCCCAGGTACCCGGCTCTGGAGGTGCCTGTCTCTGCAGGGAGGCAGATGGTTAGGTTAGGTGAGGTGAACCTCAGCCCCAGTGCTCAGCAATAACTGCTTGGCCTGTGCCCAGGACACCTGGGATTCCCTGGGGAAATCACCCATCCAAGCACTAGTTAGAACTTGTACATTTTAGCATCCAAAATTAAAGGAGTTTATGTGCTTTCTTTCAGTCCAGGATAGTTGTAAGCTTTGTGGATAACAGAAAAGACTTTGCCCTATGTTTGACCTACATACTTACACACATATACAGCCTTAAATTGCATATTCAATATTCTGCTGTATGTATGAACATGCACATATTTTCTGCATAATAGTATTCAGATATATGGTTGTCTATGATATTTTATTATTAAAGTGCTGGCAATATGCTCAAAGCTTTGCAAAATACAGATAAAGGCAATTTCTCTCAGAAGGGGGTTCTAATGAAGATGCGCATTAGGTTCATAGGGAGTGAGAGACCAGAAGGTTCTGGCTTAGATGTGTATTTTTTAGCCTTATTTCCTTAGAAAATGGAGTTTGTTTGATTGCATTTTGTGTGTGTTTGTCGGGGGAAGGTGTGTAATGGCCCTCTCAGTGACTTTTGAACTGGTTTGTCAGCTTCAGCCAAATATAACCAAAGGGCAGGTGGTCTCAAGAAAGAAAATTCTCTAAAAATAACCAGCTATTCAGATGAGATCATGCCATCACTGTGGGAAAGTGTAGTGTGAGCCATTATTAGGCGCTAGATGATCAACAGAGGGCTCTTGCAAGGAAGTCCATGTGTGGGAAAAGCATCTGTGGCCATTGGTACGTGCTAGCCACTAGTGAATCCAGCAAGGACATCCACTGGAAACAACACTTCATTGACTCCATTGGGCAGGAAATGTTCTGTTTTATGCTACTGGTGGCCTTTACCTTTGAAGATGCCTTAAAAAGGCAAAGTTTGAAGAAAGTTCTCCACAAAATGAGGACTGTGGGGACAAACATCATTAACAGAGATGTAGGGAAGGAGCCGTGGAAGACAGAACCAAAGATCAAACTGATGACTGGTAGAAGAAAAAGGTGAAAACAAAAGCCTCTGTTGTTTTCCAAATGAAGAAAATCTATCTATACATTAAATACTGCATTACTGTGGAAAATATTCTTTCTTAAATATTATGTTCTTAGCTAGCCTTGCATGGAAAGAGTCTCTCTGATTGGCTGGACATTGTGAATGCTCTGTTCCTCCTCCTGAACCTCGTGCTCTGTTCATCTTGTAGGAAGGAGTCCAGTCTGCCCTGACACCGTTTCCAAGGTGCAGCTTTATCAGCAAATGAGAAGGACCTCTAGATACGGTTGTCACAGATAGCAGGAGAAAGGATTTGTTGGCCAATTATGTCTCTTCCTGGCCGGGGTGTTCCTATGAATATAGCTTTATCAAAACCAGGCGGACCCAAGGTCTCTATCCCAGTCTGCTGATGGTAAAAATTAGGAGCGTCTGTATCAGATATGGAGTATGCATCTGTTGCGTAGAGTGTCTGCTGTAATTCTGAAGCCGACCCTGACTTGTGTACTAGGCCTCGACTACTCTGAAGATAAGAAGAGAGAGGGGGCAGGTTTCTAACTTGATTACTTCTCAAATTAGATAGCTGCAGATTTTATTCCATCTCCTTTTTCTTTCTCCACACAGCGCCAAGTAGGCTTGGACTTTCGAACTGCATGGGGTAATATGGGCATGATGCTTCTATCCCATTCATATCATCATCTGTGCCGTAGGGCTCTGGATCATCTTGTGCTGTACAGGTTCCCCAGGCAATGCTTGCAGGATACTCAATGGACCTTTCCAGCCCCGCTTTTGGCCTTTTATGTATGTTGTTTCCTCTGTTCTGCTGCTGTTTTGGACTTTTGTCTTCTTAAGAAGCTTTTCTGCAGGAAGCTGGGGGAGAAAGGGCTACATTGGATAACAGCAGAAATAGCAAGTATTTTTTGTTTGCATGTCACTCAGCAGCTCCTGGAGTTGTGGAAGCTTAACGATGAGATGACACACTGCAGGGAGCAGAAATGTTTGCCACTTTCTTCTCTGTTTCCTTTCCTCCTAGTCATGGCTTGGATGATTACCCATGACATGCTGTACTTTGCAATTGGTGAGGTGTATCACTAGTTTTCATCTCTGCTTCTGCAGTATGAGGTACTGGTCACTAGATTTGATTTACAATTAAATGGCAAATCCTACAGTATATTCCCAGGACCCCAGGAGTCATAAGTCATTCAAGTTGTATTTTTAATAGATTCTAATAAATCATTCTTATATTGCCATAATTGGATAAGGTGCTTTAAAGAAACAGAAGATTGTACATTCCCTGCCCCTAGAAGCTTACCTGCTAAGTACATCTTAAGGTACAAAAGGTACTTCGTGAAATTTTATGCAGTGCAAGCCCTTGCTACTAATGACAGTGCTATAAATGTGGCCCATACCCTGCAACAACTTAGTGCATACTTAACATTGAAAACTTAGCGTGCCTCCAGATAAGGATAGTGATTCATGCTGGAGAATATAAAAGATTGCCTTGTCAGCTGCTCCTCCTGTGCTTCTAGAGCTTCTAGAGTTTACTGCCCTGAAGCTGGGTCAACAGGTGCAAGGATGCGACAGCTTCAGACAGAGCACCCGTAGCTCAGGGACCAGCATGTTATTTCAGGGCTTACAAATAGCTATGCTGGATCAGACCAAAGGTCCATCAGCCCAACGTCATGATGTTTCTGGCAGTGACCAGAGAAAGAGGAGAAGGAATAGGGCAAATAGAAAGTGGCCCATCTTCTGGCATGTTATTCCATCTTCTAACAAAGAACATTTTAGGGACTTTATGAGCCAAAGTTCGTTTAATAGGTGAATGGACCTGTCTTCCATGAGTTAAGCTTAAACCAAAATCAGTATGGTTGCACTCTGCTCGTAATCCAGTGTGGTTAATTCTGTTCTGCATTTTCAACTTCTTTTGATGCATCTTCAGATAGAGCATTCATGCCTTAAAGCTATAGTGTAGTGTTTGCTAGTGCAATTTCATAGCAGCCGCATTCCACCCCAGAGAAAGGTGCATTCTGGTAGTAAGTGATCCTTAGATTTAAATAATCTATAATTCTTTGGAGCACTTTTTGGGCTTGTAAAAGGTGTTATACAAATCAATGAATAATTTTCACTCACTATTTTTTGTAATATATTCTTAGTCCTCAGCTGAAAATAAAATTTCTTTTCCTATTGATTTTCTACTTTTATGTTTGACCAAATTGATTTTCCTTTTCCTAATGGAGCAGAAACTAACATATCTGGATTTCAGTTACTTCTCCCTTTCTGCTTTAGCATCATTTAGGATATCAGAAAGAATAAAAACAGCTCAGAGGAACGGCATTCATTCATTAACTTAAAGGAAGGTGACATTGTTTTAATCTGTTTTTAAGGGAGTTTTTTTTTTTTTTTAAATTTCATTAGTGCTGTTATTGGTATTCTTCAAGCATGTATTAATGATACAAATATAAATTTAGTGTTATAACTTGGGAGGTGGTTTGTGAGAACTAAGCATGCTGCAAGGTCAAATTGTTGGGTTGTGGAAAAAATGGTTTGGAGTAATCACTGAAAATGAGGACTGGAATTTTTGCAGAATTTTGTGTTTGTGATAATTCTATTTCTGCACATAGTGGCCCTTCTAAGAAGTTGAACAGGAACAAGAACAAGAAATTTCTCCTTCTCATGGTATTTTCAGCTGAGCTTTGATCTGGAAGAACCACATTTCTGTCAAAATAGTGTCCTACCTGGGGGCATGGTTTTGTAAGATGCCAAACACTTCTTTCCATTTAGGAGATTAAGGGTATCTTTGGGCACTAAGTAGCTGAGAAATGACCTAAGAACTTCCAAACTATTTAGCCTGAGAAGGCTGTTTTTTTCCCCAAAATAAATATTTTTATTTGAACTCAGCTTCTGAATCAGTATTCACTAAAATGCTCAACTATGATTGGATGCCTAACACAGCCAGTGACAAAAGGTTAAGAATTCAAGCTATGGTAAAGAAAGAGGAGATTAAGGAGGAATAAGAAAAAAATATATATATTTTTAAATTCATAGGGTCTTACAAAATTCAACCCAGGGTGCACAGAGAACAGGATGAAACAATCATGGAACGTTTAGTGTTTATCTCAAGAATTTGTGGAGGACAGGCAAGGTTCTGGAGGATGTAAAAAGGGCAGAGAGAGTGTCTTCTTGCAACAGGGAGAAAAAGCTGAATCCAGGGATTTATTATCATGTCAGTTATCTGCCAATACCTGGAACAAGCAATCAATTTGTAAGCACCTAGAAGGTAACGAGCATGAGTAGAACAGCCAGCTTGGATTTGTCAAGAAGAAATGATCTGAAATGAATCTCTTTTGCTTCTTTGACAAGGTAACAGACCTTGTGGAAGAAAAAAGGTAGAAGATGTCACATGTCGTGATTTTAATGTTTTTGATGTTTTTTGACAAGACGTTGTCATAAGCAACTGGAGAAACATGGACTGAAAGAAACCTGTTACCTTAGGTCACTGCGTAACTGGCTGGCAAGATGTAATCAGAGCAGGTTAGCAATGACTCATTGTGAAGCTGAAGGAGAGCATTGAGTGAGGTTGCTTTAGGATCAGTGCTGGGCCACTGTGCTATGCAGTACTTTTATTTGTGTTTGGGATGGTGGAAAGGAGAATGTGCTTGTTTGGTTTGCAAGGTAGGAGAAGCTGCAGGCAGGGTGGAGAATGGACAAAAAGGAAGAGTGGCCTGAACTGGCTGGAGTGCAACTCAGTGAGGACAAAGGCAAAGGTCCCTACTGAGGGACCTCAAGGACATGAGAAGAAGAAGAAATTGCTGGCTAATTGGGTGTTCTGAAGGAAAGGCTCTGGGTCTTAACGTGGATCGTCTTAGAACAAGTTAGAAGCAAAATGTGATTCACCATTGTCATCAACTAGAAAACACGATCCATAAAATAAGATTGAACAAAGTGGGGTTGCCTAGAGTAAAGAGGAGAGAAGGTACTACTCTTGAAAGGAGACCAAAAAGAAGAAAAATCTGTCTACTGGGAGTAGGACAAGGAGTAATGTGCTTTAATTACAATGGGAGCTACATAGGTTAGACGCCAGAAACATTGTGCTATTAGTGATAGTGGCCAAATAGTGAAATAGGTTGCTTGGAAGGTTACAAAACCTCTATCCCTGGAGCTTAGAGAGGTATCTGTCCAGAATGACATGAATGTAATTCATCTTGCCTTTGGGAGACGGAGATAAACCAGGCAACATCTTGAGGTGCCTTTCATCTTCAATTTCTTGACCTTTTCATTTCATTTCCATTTTCTTTTTATTTCTTTTCATCAGTTCGGATAAGTCTACTTAGTCTATGAGGAGTTAAGCTTTTTTTCCCCCTGTTCCTCAGTATCATACAGAATATTGTTAGCATTTAACATCAATTAAAATAGCAAAGTCCTACAATTTGCTCTCCACCTTTGCTCAGCTTTATCCATTATTCTTGAACCAGTTAAATAAAAATGGTTTAACCGCAGTCTACTGAATAAATGTTCTGTCTTTTTTTCTCTGTATGTGTGTCTGTATATGTATAATATCTATCTAACTGTCTATCTATCTATATATACTTGAAATTATGATACCATTTATCCTAAGTTTCTGGAATTTATTGATTTTTTAACAGTGTTTAAATTACATCCACTTTTATGGAGACAAATCTGTTGGAGAATTAAACAGCAAAGTTTGCTCCAATCTATAAACATGACAGGGGGATGATTTCCTCTCATTTGCTAAATATACAGCTTCTTAGTCGGAGACATAAATAAGAATGTTTCCTAAGTAGGTCAGATTTGAGCTAGGGCTTTTCAAAAGACATGAAAGCACCCACCGTGAATATACACTTCAAAGCCAGAACCCATTTTTTTTGTGCACATTTTGTTCCTGAGAAGTTTTCCATCTGTTCTAATGTCATGGCTTTGCCACAGTGACTTGTCCTCAGACTCTGTTTTTCTGGCAACTCATATGCTTTACTTTTTAAGGCGGCAGGTAAAGGAGGTAATTGGAAGACCTTCAGAGCTGGAGGTGTGTGGGGGAGTGGGCAAAGAAGAGAAGAGGGAGGAAAGGGGGAATCTTTCACTTCTAAATGGAGACGAAGGACAGACTTCCTCTGCTGCTTGTTGTTAGGTATCTAATTTGATTGGATGCCAGAAGCTGAAAGGAGGGAATGTGCAATTTGAAAGACTTCTGGGAGCAAATCTGAAATTAAAAGACAGATAATATTTATAGAGGTTAGTGAAGTTCACTTTGCCTGTTCTATGTAACAGTGCAGTTGCAAATTCAAGATCCTTGATGGATTTAATCATTTTTTTCATCAGCAATAGTCCAACATGATCTGCCTGTCACTTTTTAAAACGATGCCTTTCTGACTTGTTCATGAAGCTCTGAAAGGGGAGGAAGCTTTCTCACTAATATGTCATTCAGCCCACCCACCCAGACACCCACAGATTGTTTGAAGCTAGCATTAAAGAAAAGCACCCTGGTTTGTAGCCAGGCTGAAGAAAGCACTTCTTTAAATATCAGTATCTGTGAGCATTGGTCCTAGGGGTGAAACCAGAAATAAAACAGCTACTTAATTGCTATCTCACACTGCCTTTCAATGTCATGAAGCAAGTGAAGCTGTGCTTTTGCTATTTTACCTGCAAATCATTGACATTACTGTGAGTTGTATTTACACAACACAATGTGGATCTTAATAGGCCTCATGATTATACTGGCACTTCTGGATCATTACTGGGTGCCATGTTACTCATGCTTTGCCCTGGTCAGTATCCAGTTGCCAATACTTCAGTAATGGCATAAATGTTGAGATAAGAGGGACATCCAGGAATGGTGGTGGCCTTGGGAGGTGTTGGGTGTTGTGCAAAAGCTGATGCAACCACCCAGAACATAAAAAGAAAGCAGGGACAGGATTGTGAAGAAACCTGAGGCCAGCAGGGACAGTGAGTGCTAGGGAAAAAGGAGACCTAAAGGCCCTTTGGGTATGATTGAGTAATTCTGCAGTGTTAGACAGAAGGCTAGAGCTCGGTTCTGGAGATCTGCAAGTACAGGATTGTCTCCAGGAGAAAACTGCATGAGGCAAAAAGAGCCCTTCTGGTGACTTTGGTATATTGGCCAGACTCAGTGAAACCTCCTTCTAAGTATTTGAAAAGTTCCGGACCTATCTGCATCTTCGTATCCACCATCACCATCACTCTCATTGCAAATGACCCTGAAATGAGTTACTATGTTCAGTGCATCACCAGTCACATACATAGCAACTCTTTGGACAGCACTCATTTGATGGTCTCTAAAAAAAATGCAGAGTGTCTTTCTCTCTGCACCTCAAAGCCCCTTCATGGCACAGTCCTTGCAAATACAGTCAAGATTCAGAGCAGGATGGAGTGCCATCTGGTTCACAGCAGGCAGTGGTATATATTAAAACCTACTGACATATACAAAGAAATAAATCTTTTACCCATTACTGAAAGAAACAATGGTGTAAGACTTTGTTTCAAAAGACTTAGCAGTTAAGGACAGGATAAATATGATTCATCTGTACAGCAAAGGCTGTGCCAGATACAGACACAAAGTATTTCTGCACGTTAATACTACTTATTGCAAACTTGGTCCTCTGGTAGGTCACATTTGCTGTGAGGAGGTACAAGCACATGCATGCATATGCATGAATTTATTTCTAATATGGGGTTGTTCAATTGGCTGATCTACCAGCTACGCCCCCTAAGTAATTTTTAATATTTCCCAGAGTAATTTGAAAACTTACATACCTTGCCTATAGACTAGACTATAGTATATGACTAGACTAGAGCCTATTTGGAGGGCTGTAGTTGGCGGTGTCCCCCAAGGGTCAGTCCTTGGCCCAGGCCTGTTCAATTTATTCATCAATGACCTGGATGGTGGGACAGAGGGCTCCCTCAGCAAGTTTGCT
>VZSV01000181.1:1247366-1310533 GCA_013398735.1 Nothocercus julius | reverse complement strand
CCTTCCTTCCTTCCTTCCTTCCTTCTTTCTCTCTCTCTCTCTCTTTCTCTCTCTTTCTCTTTCTCTCTCTCTCTCTTTCTCTCTCTCTCTCTCTTTAATTTAGCAGCTGATTCAGAAACAAGAAAAAAAATGGCTTGGATCAGATCAGATACACATTCCTTCCCTCTTCCTCCCCTCTTGGGAGGAAGCAAACAAACAAATCATGTCATTTAACACAATTGTGTCATTTGCCCTGAAACAAACCATTTCATTTTGTTCACTTTTTTAAAAGCAGAGGCAATGAACAGCTAGAGTTTCATAAAGCTGCCAGAGGAGTTGGATTCCAGTCCAAGCTCCAGTGAGTGTTGAGTTATTTATCTAAGATGGCAGGGTGTCAGCAGGAGCTATTTCAAGCCCCCATCACTCCAGAAAACACCCCAGGTTGATATTTGGAGAATTTTTCTGTAGGTGGCATTGAGTGTGTGCAGGTGAAGGAGTGAACTGAACTGCAGTTTATTCATGAAGTGAAGGAAAAAAGCAGAGGTGAGGGTCAGAGAGGATGGGGATTAGATTTAACATACACTGGAAAGAGAAGGTGTGGGCACTGTGACATTTTTTCTTTTTTCTTTCTGTTTTTGATATCAGTTCTCACTGATCACCCTTATCTTTTTCCCCAGGTCTTCTCACCCCCTGTCCCCAGCCCTTTTTTAGCTTCTCAGCCTTTCCTTCTGGACCAGGTGCTTTGATTCAAGGAGCTGAATTGGTGTGCCATGGTGTAAACTGATTACTTATGCCTCCAGCCCTTAGCCTGCCTGTTTTCATGTTTTGAAGAGCCTGTTATATGTGATGAGCTCTCATCTTCACAGGCTCTTTTTTTTTTTTTTTTTTTTTTTTTTTTAAATTCTCATGTTGCAAGCCTCCTCTCCCCAAACCCCAAACTTTTGGAAGAGCTCGAGTAGAGTGGATTCACTGGATTCGTTATTCTGCAGGGTGGAGAGCATGAGTCCGTTCATGTCTCCTGACTCCACTGACTACATGGGCGCTTGGGCTGCACAGATCCTTTGACTTATTTTCTATCAATTAGAGGGAGGAAGCGTTGCACTGCAGTGACTGTTTCTCTGCACTGTTTGCAAGAGGTGCCCAGGGCATCCGGCGCAGGTGTACGTCTTGGCAGCACGGGTGTTCTCCTTTGGCCGGAGCAGTGCCACGCTCTCCTTTCTTGGCCAAGCCTGGAGCAGTCAGACTGGTGGTGATGCATCCAGAAATAAAAAGATTTAATATAAAAAACAAAAAATCAGAAAAACAAAGAAAAACCCCAAACCCACCTCTTTCTGGCACAATGAATGGGTCTGAGCTGTGCAGCTAGTTGACTTGCTAAGCCCAAGGAAGCGCTGTGAAAGATGAACTCCTGTCCACCCCAGCCACACAGCAGGCGGGTGCCACCCCGTCAGGCGCCCGGCGCTGCCCGTGTTCAGTTTCCTTTGCTGCTCCGGACGCTGTTGCTTCCCTGGGGAACAGCACAGCAATGTCATGCATACCACAGTGTGCGCAGGGGAGGGACATGTTGCACTCTGTGAGTTGCCTGGTCTGTCACCATGGTCTCACCATGTAATAGCTGAGAATGTCAGCTCCTCTTCGCTGAGACAGGACAGCTGTTTGCCGCAGAGGCTTCTTGTTTCCTCTGTTTCCCCATTACATATGATACATATGATTGCCTGTTACACAAGGAGCGGGGGCTTGTTTGAACCACACTTCCTTTTCTTCATGGCAAACTGTGTTATCCCCATGCACATCAATGACCTTAGGTGGAGATGCGCTTCTCTTTTTTTATTTTTGAGCTTTCTCTGCTATGCGTGCAAAGTGAGCAATTCTTTTTTAAGTTATTCTGTTTTCTCCTCAGAATTATCTTGATTTTCACACTGTGGTTCAAAATACCTGGCTCTGTCTTTTCATACCTTCTTTGTAACAGCCCCACTTGAGAGGAGAAAAAGGAGGCTCTAAAGCCCAATACCTAGATTATGACCTGAACATTATTTTAATTTAAATCCAGCTCCTGTTACAACAGAGAATCCAGGTGTAAGTGTGTAAAGTGTTTTGGGAGCCCTCTGATAAAGGTTCCCATAAAAATATAATTGTAAACAGATGGCTGTCCCAACACACTTAGAAGCAACATACGAGCTCATAGAAAAAGGGTGCAAATTCAAACCCTTCCTGAAGTTATCTCAGGCAACAAGAAATGCCATCTTCTTTGCCAGAGTTAGTTCCTGAGTTTGGCTTGTTTCTAAGGTTTAACCCCTCTATTTCCCACAAAGTTGCCTCAGAGACAGATGAATTGTTTTATCATCTAGCTTGCAGCTCCAAGAACATCCAGGCTTTCAGGGCCTTTTTCAGAGAGACCTAGGACTGTGGCAGAGAACTGATGTTCTGTTCCTCAGGCTGTGGCTTTGCCAGCCATGGCTATAGCTGTATCTAAACCACTGAAGTTGATGACCTCAGTGAGGGAAAAGCATGGAGTAGCAGTTCCAAGGATATAGTATCACAAGTTTGTGGTTAAGATCAGTCTGGGGCATGATATAGAGGACTGAAAACAAATGAAGACTAATGAGTAAGAAATGCTGAGACACATGTTTGCCGAGAAAAGAGAGCTGATCCTTTTCTACTGTTGCCTGTTCTTCTAAACACCATTTTTTTCCTAAGGATGGATTTTCCTCTTTATCTAACTTGGCTTTTTTCCCTGCTGTGAAATGTTTTGGGTCAGATGATATTTTGCAGGGCTTTAGAAAACTGCTAAGAATTAATTAATCTGTAATTAAATTGATGGGGAAAGACGTACAGGACTGTTAATAGAATTACATCCTCCAAAGGAACTAAAATAAGACAGTTTCATTTCATTTCTATTTTTTACATTTTGCAGTCTGACAGATTTCTGACCAAGTCTGAGTTTAGACAAAGTGCATGTGGCAAAAGTTGGAAGTGTTGTAATGCTGCCTACTGTGATTTGTATAAACATTTAGGATCCCCTGGAGAGCAATGTAATCCAGGGTTCCCTGCTTACACAGAAACACTCAGAACAATATAATATTTGGAAGAAAAGAAACATCTTTAATTGGAGTTGTGCTGACTATTTTTCAAATACAAAGAAGACACTTAATCCAGTAGGCTACACATCTTGTTTGCAGTTACCAGGAATAGGCAGGCCTCAAATTAGCTGCAGGACAGTTCTATGAGCCCAATAAAATACTGAGGTTAGAGAAGTATTGATGATAAGAAAATACTGGAAAATTCAAGCCACATGCTTCCCTAAGTTTATGCAAACTAGTTTAAATGACCCATGTGATTTCCTCGTGCATTCCCTCACTTTACAAAAAAGTGAAGTGGATGGAAAACTCTCAAAAATTTTGTTTTCCTTTTGACTAGAGAATTACTCCAAAATGCGGTACTTCCTGACACATGCTCTGCATTGCTCGAGTAGGGATGTGATGCCAAGGCTGAAGTTCTTGCTTCCCAAGGAAAGCACAAGACCCGTGGCCTCACTCCGAACATGGTCTTCCTCCAGGGGTAATTCACCCTGGTCTTAGCCCACATCCTCCTGCTAGCCAGGAGGAGAGCAGCAGCTCATGGCTCTGTGTGTGTTTTCACTCAGGCTTATCTCTCTTTCCGTACTCTATTGAAAGCCAAGAAAGGAAACTGCTGTGGTTTGATTATTTTCAAGCAGAATCAACAACAAAGAAAAGAAAATAGCACACCAGAGACTATACCCAGATTTGCAACATCCCTTGACTTTGTAGTAATAGGAGGATGATATCTGAGGCTTTTAGTGAAAGTATAAAGCCTGACTTCATTTCCCTTTTCTTTCTCATTGTCATAATTTTTCCTACTTTGCATTGACATTTGGTGAGGTTCATCAGCAATGTCAATAGGCCTAATTTTGTCAGATGCTACTCTTCCATTAGTGTCAATAGGAGCTGAAGAAGCGCTATACCTAAGGCCAGGATAGGTGTCAGAGGATGAGATACATTATCTTTAAGCAACTAAAATTTTTATGCCTCTATTGATTTCTATGTTTACTATTTCCATGTATTCAAAACATTTTTAAGGCCTATTCCTAAGAAAAGGAAAAGATGTAAGACAAGGTTCACCTTGCCTATCTTTTGGTATCTAATGGATACCCCAAAACAAGGAATGTTGCTACTGAAATATATGATGTTGTTTAAGAGCTGAGTGACACTCTGGAAGACATTATCACTTCATTGACTCAAGTGACCACACACCTATCATAGATATGTTGTCCCAGTACTTATGGTTAGACTGAATGGATGAGTCTAGCTCATATGCACTGTGCAGTGAGTGGAACTCGAGGCAGGACAATTGCGAGTGGTAAGATCCCATGGTTGGGGTTTAAGAAAGGTGCATACTTTGATGCTTCCAGTAAATGTGTTTGACAGAGCTGTGAGCACATTAATTTAGGACTGATGTAAACAACCCTACAGGATTGATTTTTTTGGAAGTACTCAAGTAAGGAGGGTTCCTAGACAGTAGGATTTTAGGTGGGACATGAAGAGGTGTGATGGAAAAGAGAAGTAAGAGTAAGGGCTTGAAAATAGGGACTAGAAAGTTAAAGTTAATAAACCAAAGTGACAGATGTATCCTTATACCCATATCATTTCTTCTTTAAGGACCTCACAAAGGGATTCTTAAGAAGGTTGACAGGAGGGTGTCTTGTCCATGGATGATGGTCCTCTCTTTCAAAAAAGATGACAGCAGCAGCATGTAGAACATAAGGATGAAGGTTATGCAGGGGAGGATGATGCTGCAAGGCATTTATATGGGGTGAGACTCATCTCATTTTACATGTAAATGTCATGAATGAACTAGTTAACTAGTTGCCCAGGGGTTTCTTTTGATTCAAAGAAGAGAAACTTCTACTTTTAAGATGTAGTTCAACTGAGGCATTTCAGATATCTACTTAAAAGTGAGATGAATCCTACCTGGCATTTCTCTTTCTACTGATGAAAAAGGAGTTGAGGCTTGCTAACTCAAACAGAATCTACATTTTCTCAGATGAATTCCTATCAAGTGGTCTATAAATCTGTATTTGACTCCAAATAGCTGTCAAAATGGGCAAACCAATTGTTTTTTTCCTGGACAAATCCTACTGTTTCGTAATCCAAGTAGGACATTTAGGTGGTAGAGAAGGCTGATGTATTTAAGAAAAGACTAAACGAGATATTTTTGGTAAATTGCATTTCCTTATTAGTCATCCCTTCTCCTTTCATTCTGAGCAACTCCCTTCTTCAGACGTGCTCCTTTTATTTGGCAGAAATGTGGATAACTCCAGATGTTGTCTTCTTCTTCTTTTTTTTTTTTTTTTCGGTTCATTGCCTTAGGAAACTGAAGTTGGACCTGAGAGAAAATAGCAGCCAACCTGGAAGACAAAGAAAAGAGATATAATGGCCTTGCTAGAGGGAAAGGAAAATCAGATTAATTTATATGCTCTGGCTGATCTCTAATTGTTTCCTTAAAGATGAATTAAAAGCCTTTTTATTCACAAAGAGACAAGTTCAGGGCCTTGTACATCTCCTGTTAAGAGTTGAAATCATCACTGATAAAGAGTTGCTTTTTCTGTCTTCCCTTAAGTGTGCAATAAAAAACAGATCACTAAATGCAGCAATTTACAAGTAAGTAGAAGTGATAATATTCTTTAATATTGAGAGCAATATCCTTGGCTGTCATCTGCTGACTTCAGTGAAGCTGTGCTTTTTTATCTCACCTGAGGATGTGGTTCCTAAAATCTTAGCTATGGGCAATGGTCATTTTATTCTGGAAATATAATGTGTTACCTATTATGGTTTTCAACATTTTGAAGCTTAGTGGAGAATACTCTTGCATTTCTTGAATTCACTAAGAGAACACTGAGCACTGAGTTTTCTCTTTCTCTGGGATAATGCTTTTTGCTTATGTTTTCTGTCATGTCAACAGAGGATGACAAGGTTAATGACATACAGACCTTTTCCCTGCAGCAGTCCATCTCTAGTTCATGTTACTAGCTACTGAAACTCATTTCACCTAACAAAAAAACGACCCCATCCAGTTTGTGGCACGCAATAATTCACAAATCTACCACCATGGAGATGGAGCTTTTGCCATCACTAAGTTGAGTGAGCGGTCATGGAGCCAGAATAAGACTCCAAAAACAGCTCCTCTAAGACACCTCTGGAAATCCTGGTAGACTTTTTGCCCATGACTGGAAGACACTGAGATTGCCAGGCTGTTATCTTTCACCAGAATCACATCCAGTCAGGGGTAACTTGCATCTTCTGGTGAAAGTACTTCCAAATAAATAATTAAATAAAGGAGCGGTATTCTTTGTAAACCAGTCCTGTATCACTTCTGAAAGATAATAACAATTTCGATGAAGAGTAAATACCTCGGCCAACGAGTGATGTGAAGCACACTGATGCATACTGGAAGCAAAACTACAGAACTGCAGCTGAAGGCTGAATCACTGCTCTATCTAATTAAGCACATGAGTTGAGATTTGCAAGCTTCCAACTGTCTGAGAAGGGCTGAGATTGCTAATATCAATCTGTTATTGTCCTCACTGCTCAGAAAAAGTGATAAGATTAAAGAAGTAACATGTTCTGTTAATGGGGTCAGTAGTTCCCTGGTTATTTTGCAGTGGGGAGGTGAGGTAGGGTGCTAAGTACTATTATGTCATTTTCTGATTTGGCCCGCTAAATAATGTCAAGGTAAAGAAATAAACTGCTTATATTGAAAGTGTTGGTGAATAACAGCAGCCCCTTGGTTTTCTAATGTGAAGTCGTTTGCATTGGATATGTTATTGAATCAGACAAAATATGTATTTATGCATTAAGTTTCTTCTATTTTTCCAGCAGCTTTTTAAAAACCATACAAGGAACTGAAATGCTGATCTTTTATTCCCAGGTTGTTTGTGACACATTCAGCCATGCCCTGTGCTGAATATGATTCATGTAAGGCACAACAGTGGATACTGAATTTGAAAAGGCCCTAATCAACAATCTTAGTAATAAAGAGGTATCCTAACTCAAAAATGTTGATGCACGAATGAACATAATCCTCTGTGTGCTGAGTTACTGTTTAGGGGACACTTGTACTGTAGCAAACATATTGAATCACTTCAGTGCCATTCAAAAGCAAATTAAGTTGTTAAATCTCACTCTATATGTGTGTCTAAATATATGTATAGATGTAATTTATTTATTTTCCACTTTGCTTGTCTTTTTCCTTTTCCTAGGAAAAAGAAGTGTATTCCTAGTACATTCTACTCATCCCTGATGTCACTCCATTGAAGTCAACAGCAAGGTATCAAGGAGGGAATATTGCTTTTTATACTAAGTTTTAAGGGTGAAACTTTCTGTAACATCTGGTGTAACTTTACACAGCTCTCAAGAGAGGTGCTCTAATCTGGATAGGGGACACCTGGGGTTCGGAGGGAAGGTCTCCTGGCCAGAGTGAACAGAATCCCGTCTGCATAGAGCACAATATTGGGTAAGTAGTGTGGCATGCAGAAATGCTAAATAAAACATACATCCTGGCCCATGTAAGTCAAAGTGTGGATTTTGAGTAATGATGTGAAGAGGAGTGGTGGGAGATGTCCTTCTCTATGGCCCAGGGTGTCACCCCATGTGGAAGTGGTGAAGGGCAGTGGAAAAAAGGGATGCTGTGGGGGTGGCGAGAGAACTGTGGCAGCTCATCTCATTGATGGGTGACTAAACAAGGAGTCTTGTGCATCAGCTCTCCTAGGCATTTTATACTCAAAGATGAGGAATAAGGGCACACTCAAGAGGGAGGCTGATTAAATTACTGTTCCTGTGAGGTGAACACTGTGGGTCTGTAATCCAAGCTGTGTTGACTATCACATGTTGCCTCTTTGTTGTGTAAATGGACACAAAAATGCGGTGTCCTCTCAAGAATTAGGGCGCGGATCCATGTTATGAATCCTGCAGCAGCAGATCCACAATCCCCTCTCTCATCATTGCTTGTCTCTGCCCTGTGCAAGGGGCTGCTGCTATGCCACCTCTGTGGCTCATGTGCCTGAGATCTGTGAAAATGAGCTGACCAAGAAAACTATTAATTGTAGTAATAAATGCATAGAAAAAGAGGTTAACAATACTCCCAAAATTCTTTAGAAGCAGATCATTTTGTGGCTCTCTCTTAGCTGAGATGGTGCAAAGGAGAGGGGTAACCAGAGGCAGGGAGTAGCAGAAGGAATAAAAACTTCATAACCAGTGCTTCTGCCAAGGGATTGAAAACATCATACTCCTTTCTAAATTAGTGGGAATGGGATTCACACACCTTTATAAAAAAAAATGGTGCATACGGGCATGCCCAGAAGAAGGAAGCTAGAGCGAGAGAGAGAGAGAGAGAAATCTACCCAGTCCTATGAGTCAGCTCCCTACTGCTGAACCGCTTTTTCTATCCTCTGTAAGGGAGTCCAGCTGCCCAAATTACTGAAATGACTAACTTTTATATGGCGAAAGTTACCTTAAATGAATCCTACACATATCTTTTGAATAGTTTGTGTATTGTCCACATAAATCCATTGACTAGGTTGATTTTAAACAAAATCTTTAAGCACCTAATGTTCATCTATTCTTGGCCTGACTTATTTTAATGATGAGAAAAAAATCTTGTCTGTAGGTTGCATTGTTAAAGAAATATGAATATCTTCCACTTCATGTCATTAGTTGCCAAATATAGTCTCTTGCCAACACTGAAAAATGATGTTCTACTGGAGGAAATTCCTTAAAGACTTGCCATCTCCCCACATCACTTCCCTCTCGGTTATTTCTAGAAGAAATAAAACTCTGCAGTGCTCTAAGCAAACATGACCAATGCTTTGCTTTATAATTTGAACATAGCTTAACCTCTTCTCTAAGGACGGTTTGCCTTCAATCTCCAATGACCGATAAACAAAATACATGATATTAGAAAGCTAGAAGATCTTGCCAAAAAAATCATTTTATCTAATCTGGCACCATAATTTCTACGGTTTTATGTTTACTAGATATAGTTACTACATGCAATGAATGTACTACATGCTATACTGTACAGAGCAAAACCAAAGAAGAATTAAGGTTATTTAGGTATGGCAGCTCTGTACCTGAACAAATTTGGATATCGTTTCAAAATATTTCTTGTATTAAATACTTGTTTTTTAGATAATTAAATCACAGTGAAAAAGAATTATAAAAGACAGCTATATAGTTTATCATATAGCTGTCTTGATACAGTTTTGTCTGGCAATTATTACAGCACTGTAATACTATAATTCAGTGTGATGGTGTGTAATGTATTTTTGTTACCTGGTCATTGATCAGATGAACTGTTGGCAGCTTCTCTAAGTTAGCTGAAACTGGCCTTGATTTCCAAGCAAAATCAATACAAAAAGTTCCCCACTGACCAAAAGAGCTGTGTTTGATTTATCATAATCACAATGAGTTTGTCTGTTCATAACTGTGGGATTACTTCAACTTTACTCATATTTATACCCTGCTTATTAACTAGATCCTTCTGATTTTTATTTTTCTTACCTGGAATAATCACATATTAAGTCCTGAGTTGTTGGGCAATTCTTCTAACAACGCAGCTGCAGTGTTTGTGATCACCTGCAGATGGGGAACAGAGTTATCTATTTACAAACAAGTCTATACCGTTTGTGTGCCACCATCTGTGAGAGTTTGGAAGGATTTGGTCTCCTGAAGGTGCAGGTCAGTTGCCTTTTGATGAGCAGATTTGTAAAAGTGCTGCAAAGTGCATGCTTAGTATGTCCTGTTACCTTTGAAAATGTAGGTCAATCTACCTGAATTAATCTAAGTTAATTATTTTTGTGATTTCTTTTAACACTGTGTAGTGTAAGAGGGAGAAACTAACCTGTCTCCATGTGCCCTTTTTGTTTGAAACTTTTGGATTGTGTTCCTTTTCCACCCTAGAATGAGCATAAGCTGTGATATATAGTTTTCCCTCCTCTTTCTTTCCCATTAGTCGCTCTATTAAATATGTTAATTGTAGTGTCCCAGATTACTGGGAGCTCCTTAAATCAAAACCGTGAGACTTGGTAGCAAGGCGCTTAGCTATGAGCTTTGCTGGTGATAACTGCGTCATATGAGTATTCATACAGAACTGATTGAGCCCTTGAGGCCAAATGCTAGAGCTGTTTTGTGCTGCTCTGGCACCATAAAACAAACTTCAATAGAGTTTACAGGTCTGCTTGAAGTCTCTTTCCAAGTAAGGGAATCCTGCCATAGCGGCTTTGAAGCTCTCTAGGGACTCTTCTATCCCTTGCAAAGCCCTGGCCATCACCAGAAAGAGGGAAATAAAGCTGAAAGATGCAGGCCAATGATTTGGACAAGGAGGGTCAATCACATTCACTGCACACTGAACTCAGGGGAGCCTTGATACTTTCACTGGCTATTGTTGCTTTTAAAGTTGTGGGCTTGAAGAGGACAATGAGATGCTTTATTATTATTACTATTACTATTATTATTATTTATGGATATGGAAACACCCAGAAATTGCAGTTAGAGTGAGGATCTCAGAGAGCTTGGTGCTGTGAAAACATATTGCACCTAAAGAAACTTATAGTCTTAACTTCCCCTTTGTTTTCCATTGACAGCTTTAAACATTTACCCCTCTGTACCTCTCTGATCCTGCTTTCCTCTTTTCCAAGAGCTGGTACATGCTATGTCTGGTACATGCTGGGCCGGTACATGCTATGTCTTAAAGTAGGTACAAAAGAGCTTTATTTGTTCTGCCTGTCATTTCATGCTGGAAGAATTCAGTATATATGTAGCTGCCTTTGCCATACGCAGTTGGGGCTTCTTTCTCCCCTCTGTAATTCTTCTGCGAATACTGCATAATAAAAGTCTCAACTTAATCAAGAAAAATTCAACATGTGGCACCACGAGAGAGAGCATCGGGATGTAAAAGCAGAAAGCAAGCAAACAAGCAGGCCCTTGTGGTGTCAGCCTGGCAGCACGCTTGCTGCTGTGCTCCCCGGCTTGCTGGTGCGCGCAGCGTCTCTGCCGTACACTGCCTGCACTTTGTTTCCTTCCGCTGCTCAGCCCGGGAGGGTTGGCGCTGCCACGGGTGCTGCTGGGACACCAGCGGGTGCCTACATAATTGGAATGGAAATTCTTGCAGAAAGAAGTCGTTCATGGAAAAGAAAACCCTTTTCTTA
This sequence comes from Nothocercus julius, assembly GCA_013398735.1. Classification (NCBI taxonomy): domain Eukaryota; kingdom Metazoa; phylum Chordata; class Aves; order Tinamiformes; family Tinamidae; genus Nothocercus; species Nothocercus julius. The sequence continues at coordinate 1,299,333 of VZSV01000181.1, read as the reverse complement.
GATTAAAAAGGTAAAAAAAAAGAAGAAAAAGTGTATATGCAATTTTCCAGAGCCATTAACAATGTCAAATGATCCTCTCTCTTACTCAGAGATAAAATTAAGACACACATAAAGGTACAATTGTTCCAGATTGGAACAGGCTCAGCAAAATGTACGTTGTCAAGAGCTGTGTCCTGTGAGCCTGTGGATAAGTGAAGACTATTTGCAGAGTATGGACCAATATTGGATTCCTGGGTTGGCATCCCAAAACACGGCTGCAATTTATCACTGCTGTCAGCCTTGTCCTGTGGAGAGCCAGTGTGGTACCTGCAGCCATCACAGCCTCCGTTCCCCACATACTCCTGGCGTTCTTTAAAACCCCATTTCCTACATCCTTTTCAGCAGAAAAGACCGGCTGCCGCAGCATGAATTGGCTGCTTAGGCACAGATGGACGTGGGTGTCTTTTGCTGCTCGGGCACCTGCCAGCATGGAGTAGTTCACGAGGATGTCAGAGCCACCTTAAAGGCAACCCTAGAGTCCTGCACAATGTGTAAAATTCCAGGAATCCCACCCAATAAAAAGCAAGGTGATAGGATAAGCAGCAGCTAAAAATAATAATAGAAAACCTCCATGGAAGGATGGCAAGAGGGTCAGGTCCTCGCATTTGCATTGGGAAGGAAAGAAAAGGACTTATTGGCTGAACGTGTAAAAGCCCCATAGCTTCTCAAATCATTTTGGCATTCAGCATGTTTATGAATAATGAAATAAACTGGTGTGACATGAGGGAATAAGCTGTAAAGTGTCACAAAGCACCAGAAACAAAATCCGTCCAAAATGCTTCTTTTCTTCTTGAGGAAAATCTAAAACAACTTTTCTGATTACCTGACAGTCCATTTAATCCCCAGGAAACATTCCTTTGTTACAGTTTCAAGGAGAATTACTTGAAATAATCCTTTGTAAAATGTGCTTGGTTCTATTTTAGTTTTAAATCATGTCCCTTTTCTTTTTTGATTTTTTTTTTTTTTAAGAGGAAAAGAAAAAAGATGTCTAATCAATGCCGATGGAAGAGCTGAGGGCAAATCTGAGGCTTGCCGGTGCTGGGGTTGCCTTTTGTCAGAAGACCCTTGCTAAAGAGGCAGAGGCTGCATGGGCTGAACAAGAAATGAAAAAGCCTTCCAATGCGAATGGTTCGAATTACGCTCCTCGGAGCTGGCCGCTGCCGTGTCCCTGGGCTGAGGAATGCTCCTCGGCCGTCTCTGGGTCACACTCGGGTGCTTTCAGCGGGGCTTCATGCTGCCGGTGACCCAGATTCAGATGGAGACCTGGGGTCTCCAGAACACAGATCTTTAAGGCCTTTGAGTGACACATGGTCAAGGAGGAGAACTGGGCTTGTCTGTGGATGCTGCCATCTGCCTGCCCTCCAGCAAAGGTCACCTTCCAGGAAAAAGCTGCCTCATCACTTAGAAGAAAGTAGTGGAGCGATAGAGAGTGTAAAAATAAAAGATGAAAGCCTCACAAATAGCACAGTTCTAATTCTTTGCATTCCGGTGATTAACATTATACATAGCAGTGCTAGCTTGGGAATGTATTGAGTTAATAATTTTAACAACAGAAAAATGATGAAATATGGAGGATATTGGGGTCTGTTGATTGGGGTTTGGGTCTCATCTGCTCTCTTTTGGATTTTTGAGCTTAAACTTCTCTTTTGTAATATAGAGAGAAATCTTATTCACCTCACAGATACCTGTTGAAAATTGCTGTACCTCATTACCTCATTTCCAGACACGTGAAGGCGTTTTGCATGCACAGACTGAAGGGTGCTGCCAGGTGGGGTGTTTTGGCAAATGCAGGAGACATATTTGGCAGGGAGGGATGTCCGACCCTTTCTCCAGAGTGGACTTGGAGGGTGTTGGGGGGCAGCTACTTTTTATACCCATGGAGATCTCTTTCCTGGGGTGGTTATGCTCTTAGACATGAGGAGAACCCATGTATTACTGTCCATGGTGAAGGACTGTCTTTCCTCACATCTTTCATGACTATTTTCTTTGCTAACTGGAGATGGAGCTGGAGGATCTTATCCCTAAGTGACTGGGGTGATCTCTGGGGTTGCCTGTACCAGTGTCTGCAGCATCAGGTCCCATGCACATCTAAGAGAAAGTACAGGAGTGGATGTGAGAGGCTGTAAGCTGAAAAAAATGTGCTCCCTCCCTAGTTCTGCACAAATTACATTGGAGGGAAGAATTAATAACTACTGACTAGGCTATGGCTTACTCTGTTTTTTTCATTCTCTATTTTTTTTCACCTTTGCTTTCAGAAAATTCATTGCTTTTTTTTTCTCCCTGGAGAAAGAAGTTCCTTTTGGTCTATAAATAGTTCCACAAGTCAAAGCAATGGGGCAGCCTTAAAAATATATTATGAAGACGTCAGCAGTGACTCTATTGCTGAGGTTGTGTTGAGATTTGAACTTAAAGCAGGACTAATGCTCCTTCCTTCACACTCCATTGCTTAGATATAGTGGCCAGATTTAGCACAGCAAGTCTTAAGAGGACAATTGCATTTTTCTTGTATTACTTAGAGAAACCTTGAACCTGCAGCCTGCAGCTGCCATGCCCTTGCATGTCAGATAGCATTCACTCACTTTTGGATGTATGAAATGGCCTTTACAAGAGATTCCTCTCCCCCAGGATTATTATTTTGAGCTACAGAAGGATTAGCTGGAGGAACTGTTCAGATGTGGCAGCTGCTTCCCTCCCCCAGTGCTGCAGGGCTGCCTTCGTCCTTCTCCAGCTGTGCCTGGCCCCCATGGGAGAGGAGAAGAGAGGAGAGAAGAGGGGAGGAGAAGCGAGAAGAGGGGAGGAGAAGAGAAGACAGCATCAGAGGAGTTGGTGTTGAGAAGGAGATGTGGGGGTTCCGAGGTCCCATGGATGGAGCGCCAGCCTTGGGGCAACTCTCTGGAGCATTGTGTGTGTGTGAAGAAAAAACTTTGGCAGGAGAAAGAGATACAAGGAGGGTTTGTGGGAGATTGGTGCCTTCCCTCCTGGTGCAGGGAGGGAGAGGGGGCACGAGAAGATGATGATTTGGGTGATAAGGGTCTCAGCAAAAACACGGAATGATCGAGTGTGCTGCAAACTTCCTGAAATGCTTACTTTAAAAAGAAAAGCTCTCAGGAGGGGAAAAGCAGTAAATATGATTTTATTCTTTAAACAAATATCTTTAGAAATAATATCCTATTTGGTTCAAGCAGAGCAGGAAAAGAACAACTGAAAAGGCAGTTAATGTGGAATGCACTAAATGCTTGTGTGAAGTTGCTGGCACATTATCCTTGTATCTTTAACCAGGGAGGACTTCACTTGCAGAAATGGCTCTTGACAAAGTTAAGTGGCCCTATATATTGTTTGGGAAATTGCCCTTATTTTGTGCGCTTCTTGTTCCAGTAATGGAACCCATGAGCAGAGGATAATTGCAGCAGTCTCATCTGTCAAATAATATTAGAAGTCAACAGCTATAATCTCAGCCACTTGCTTTACACAGCTTTCCTCCGTATTTTCTGTTGAAATTGTCAGTTGTTACATGTAAGTGTCCCCATTCCCTGTGGTTGATAAAAGTAAAAAGATTTAAGTAAATCAGGAGGAGTGCAGAGAAAGGGCTTGGGCAATGGCTCTCAGTGCTAGCGCAGTAAATCATATGACAACAGCACACTGGATATGAAAAATTACAGTCTGAGCATCGTATTACGTTACTATTATTGGCCGAACAGCGCAGCACTGAATGGTTTGGCTTTGCAGGGATTCAGGGGAACTACTGATTGGTTTTAGCTCATGTGGGTTTGTGTTTTATGAGCTTGGTTTTTAGTTTTAGGAGATGAATGGGTCCCTGAAAAATCAAAACAGAACTCAGCTGAAATCATCCTCTCATCCAGGGGTCAAAACGAAACCATTAGAAAATGAATTTGTGGGATTCTGCATGGTCAATCAGCTGTGACACTGCAACTCTGGGCACAATTTCCTCAAAGCTCTGCTCACCTCATCATTCTTATTCTCCTTTTTTTTCCACTGATGCTGGAGGAGGAGCGGGAAGGCAGAGAAATCCCTTCTGAATGTGCTTTCAAGGCTGTCCGCCTGGTTTTAAGATGCAAGGGGTAGAGCTAGAGTTGAGAAAATTAATGTGTTGTGCTGGGTTGGCAGCTGGGTTGGCAGCCCCGGATGCAGAGCTCTCTGTCCACAGGGCAGATGTGGTTGTGGCAATATGTGCTCCTTCCATGAGCACCTCTTGGCGAGGCGCTACCCATGCCCCACGCTACGGGAAGGAACACGGTTCTGCCCCTGAGCCCGTGCCTGCATCTCCGCTGCTCGCAAATGGGGACAATGACTGTTTTACTGCTGCCTTTTGTGAGCCTTCTTTTTTTATAGCTGTGTTAGGAAGTGGATTGAGACTGCCAATGTATTTTTTATGACCACTGAATAATCATCAATTGGTAGAAGTTGGCTCATGAGTAGCCAAAGCTAAATTCAAACTGTTGGCTAGAAGCAAAGGCCTCTGTTTGTCATTACTGGTCCTCTGCACAATGGAGCGATTGCTTCCATAAATAGTCTGAAATGTATTTGGCAGGCCTCTCCTGAGGGCCTAAGGAAACTCCTCCTGTTTTTACTTAGTGGCATAGATTATACATGCTGCTACTGAAATACTGTGAGAAGTATTTTCAAAGGAAGGTTGAAGGGCTATTGTGACATAAATGTTAAATTCTAGTTCTCCGTAAATAAACTTATTCTACACTCCAACTGCCTTGTGTGTGTTTACTGGATTTTAGGCTATCACCTTCCAAAATGGACTAAGCTATTGTAGTCTAAATTCATACCCTACCTTATTTCATAATAGCTTCCCTGTGTTGACAGAATCCTAGTGGTCAGAGCTTTCTCTTATGTTGCTTTCTTATTGATTGCATCCTGGGGCTATCAGAAAAGCTTGATGTAAAGTCATATGATAAGTCTCATGTAAAGCTCTGGATACAAAGCTGAGATATATTGTTGCCTGCGTTATGTGACTGAGTCATCGTTGCTCAGGTGCTCTGACAGTGTCAACTGTCTCGTTCTGCTGAATTTTATTCTTTGGGGCTAGTGATAATATGATCCCATCAAATGCCTCAGATCTTCCTCTGATATTTATTTCAGTGTGTTTGTAGCAAGATTTTGGCTTTCTTTGGTACTATATTTGTATGTACATGGTAATACAGGTCATGATTAATGGACTCCGCAGTCTCTCTCTCTTTTTTTTTTTTTTTTTTTTAATGTCAGAATAATGAAATATCTGACTCATCAGGTTGTTTGCCCTGATTGTTCAGCTAAATGCATTTAGCACCAAAGCTAGAGCTAACGTCTACATATATGAATACCATTCTGGCAATTATTGTCAGAAGTGACAGCTGATTGCAGGTATTGGAATGATGCAACTTGTTCAAACTTAATGTTATCTATTATGAACTCTACTTCATGATGATAATAGCTGGAAGGCATTGATTTTGTTTTCTGTTACTTATCTCAAACCCATACATTTTGCTTGCATTATTGACTTTTCTGATCATTTCATGCATCATCTCTTCAGAAGATGTGTAAATCAATGTTGACTGTGAGATGTATGTTGTTTATTAAGCTGCCGCCTAGGTTTACACCTTGAAGAGAATCATCAAATGCAGTCCACATCACATGTCTTGAATAATTGTTGAGCAGGCCTGGCAAGAGAGGGCAGCCTTGGAGCGTGCTGGCACTGGTGTGGAAGAGTTCAGTTAATTATTTATCTGGGCCACAGTATTTGCATGCCTATATGAATTTTTTATGAAGTTAATTAGCTTTTCAAGATGTTGAATCGGTTCAGCGCTGCAATGATTGCAGCCCGACACACTGGGTGAACTGCTCAGAGAGAGACGCTTGAGTCACATGTAGGAAAATGGGCGGCAGGGAATGCAAATGGGCAAGAGCGCATTTGAGCACTTTCAACAGGTGGCCCTTAAGACCACAAAACCTATTGTGCTTGTGGTCAGCAATTTGAACGCGTAATACGGGAAGGGGCTCAGATTGCACCTATTTCTCAGGCAATGGATTTAGATGTTTAGGCTGAAGAAAAACTCCACCCACGTAAAACCCAAAAGTGTGGAATGAAGAGGCGCTGGGGAAATTAAAACCCATCCCTTGAGATGGTCTCTGCCTGCACAGCTGCTGCACAGTCTATTCACTCAGAGCTGCTCATTCAGACTGTGGATGGAAAAAAGCAGTCATCGCTCCTCTGCACCAGCTGAGGCCACGGCAAAGCCCTAAAAACAGGCTGCATGTGTCACGAATCGGGGCTGGGAATTCAGCTCCGCAACTGCCCTGGGAAACCATCTCAAATATCAGGAAGGAAACCCAGGGCCAGGAATCAGTTAGGACCAACACGGCAAGAAACTGGTACTACCAAGTGATGTCAGATGATAATTTCTTGTAATCCCCAGAGCAGGTCAGGGCTGGCTAGTGAGAACAACAACCGGCACGTGGTTTATTAGGCGGCCTCTCGCTGCTGTGTTGGGACTAGAGGCTGGTAAGAACATAATCCTTGCATTCTTCTTGCCTACCATCAATGAAACTCTTTATGCTAGACTTAGACAGGAATACAGACACTGACCAACAGCTTGTTGCTCTGTCCAGCTTCCAAATGGAGCTGTGCTAACATGGAAGTTCCCATGAGGAGCCTCTTCCAGGCAGCAAACTCATGCTGAATACTTTGATCTGCTCGCTGCTCCCTACTATTCCCATTGCTGAGTGCTTGCTAGTGAATATACAAGATTTAGAAATGTTTGTATTCTTTTCCTGAAAGCCTCTTTGCATTGAAACATTGCACTGTCATCCACAGCAATGAACTGCACACTGTGACAAAAATAATAATAACATGAGACTGATAGCATTGTAAACCAGCAGTTACCATATAAGTTACCATATAAAAGATGTACCCATGTCTCATCTTTTCACACACGTGATGATTTATTCAGAGAACAAATATTTTAGCATTTGGAAAGAGCACCAGTTTTGAATAATATCTCAGAGGCAACTAAAGAGAAAAGAATGTCAAACAGGCCATATAAATCCCATTGAACTAATGTTCATAATCTATATGGGAAAAACCTGAGAAGAGAAGGTTTTGATAAAGAGGCTGAGGGTTAGTTATTGAGCTCGTTTGGAGAAATGAAATTTTCACAGGTCTAGATATGACAAAATATAATTGATACCCATGAAAATTAAATGAGATCTAGAGCCAAGTATTGTTCATATTCAAAAGTTAAATAATAATTTGGCCTCCACATCACTAAAAATAGTCTTTATCTCCTTATGATTTTATTGTTGGTACATAGGTTATTCAGCATAAGTGGGAACAGAGAGCTTTATTGGTACCTGGTGAAATAGATGAGAAGGAGATGGGCAGATGAATGAGAGAGAATGTGCAGCTTTGGATGTGTTTGTAAACATAATTTCTCCCTGCAATCCTTGTGGAAGTGATTATAGGCCAAGGACTCAATCACAGATACCATAGCCCATCTAAGCTGCACAGCTCCTTCTACTTCATTGCATTCAGTGCTTCGTTTGTGCTTTTGAAGATGCATTTATATTCTTTGTATACTCCATTTTGATCATCGTTGTTCCTCGTTTTTCCCTTTGAATGAACTCTTTGGAAATCTACTTAATGTACTATGATCCCTCACCCCCCTCTCCCTCCCACCCTCCTGAAGCAGTTGCATCGTGGAATAGTTCTGTTTCTGTCATCCTGTCAACTTATCAGGGCTTCAATGCAGCATTGCCGTATCTGCTTATAGCACACAGTTTTATACCCGTCACACTTCCTCACATACAGATGGAGCTTTATTTAGCCATAGGAGGGCTTAGAGAAAAGTCTTTGATGGATAGTTTTCCTCAGTGATTGTCCATTCTTTTGCATGCCGTATAGATTTAGGATTATGATAGACTGAGGTCAGATGCTGGATTTGATGCTTAAGAAAATAACCTGTTCAAAATGCTTAAGGGGCATGGTATTATTTAATTTATTATGTGAATCAGTGTGTGCAGAGTAATTGGACAGTTCTTGGGATGCATTGAACACACTCCTTGCTTTCACAAAACCTCCTACTCCCTGCAGAAACTTTTCAGGGGATCAGCGGGAAGGGATGAGCATTCAGATCCTTTCACTGCAATTTCTATCCATGAGGTGCTGAGGATCCTTGTGAAGGACTAAGGAAATATTGTATAAAAAATGGTCTTTAGCTTATATCCTTAAAGGGAAAAAGGATAATGGCTAATAGTCAACTAAATGAAGGACCTCTTCCTTCATGGTATTTGTGTTCCTAAAATTCTGATCAGGAGTCACTGAAAGTTGCTGCTGAAATCAGTGCAACTCAGATTTTACCTCCAGTGTGATTCTAATAACCCAGGCTCCTAGGTTGTGTATCATATCTGCCAGGACTGTGTGGACAGGCTGCAAGCCCCATATTAACCTTCACTGAGGATCTATATTTCTTTTTAGTGCTACAAAGTAAAAATTCCAAAAAAAAGAGATATTACTGGTTATAGATGATGGCTATAAACAAAATTTTCCTCTTAGCTACGTAGGACATCAGTGAGTCAAACTAGGTATTTTTCTGTAAGTTCTTCTATTCACACTCTCTAAGTTAAATAGATATATTTACAAAAATGGCATCATAGTTACAAAAAGTAGAAGGCCTCAATCTTTTTCCCATCTTCTCTCTTTCTTCCTTAGATGCAAACCCAAATGGAAAGGAAAATATCATTTTAGTGATATTTTTGCCAAAGGAACACAGCTTTAAGCAGTAGAGTTTGGTTTCTTCATTAGTCCTACTGTAAATATTTCAATATTCTTATCATCCCACGTATTGGAGACAGCAGGATAAGACTTCTGCTTTTAAGGATATTTTTCATAGTGGACATGCAGTCAGACATAATAGGGGAAGTTTAGGTTGACATGAATAGTGCGGTCACTACAGTTTTGACAGCCTAGATGGCCTAACTGCAATGCTCTGGGTCTCTGAGACATCATCTTAGAGCAGCTCAGATGGCAGTAAGGATGGCACTAAGCTTAAGTAATCAACTTGAACCCTTAGCGGGATTGTAGAAACCTTCATTTAATCACCAAAAGGTAGATGTCTCAATCTCAAACTGAAATGTGCTCTTAGATGAAATGACAAGTGAACAGAAACATGCAGGTCTCCGTGGCTGCATACACTGCATTTCTTGCCCCACTCACATTTGCACTCATGGTCCCCGACCTCTATTTTCTGTTGTTTCCATTCCTCTACTGTTTTCCAGGCACCTAGTGAGCACAGTCCTCAGGTGGTGCAAACTGGATTAGCTCCAATATTTTAAACCATCATTTAATTTGCAAATGAATATTTAATTGGCTACTAAATGCTCAGAGGGATATGGAAAGCTTCATATGGAGCGTACCTAGGGCTAAGGCTATGAGAAACAGTCTAGAACAGCATACTGAAACCTGACACGTGTGCGGAGCTATGAGGCTATTTGACACATATATATCTATGTTTATATCTCTTTGTCTTTTAGAAACTGGCTATTGCAATTGCTTTGTGTAAAATTTGCTCTAGGCTGTGCTTGCTGGGGCTGTGCTGTGCTTTGGGGTCTTTGGGAGGTCTGCCCAGCGCTGCTCCGCTCGACTACGTGTCCGGTGGGCTGCAAGAAGCAAGGCTGAAGGAAGGGAAACAGCCATGTGTTAACTGTGCTTTTGCCCCGGAGAAAAAGCTCAGTGGCATTATGCCCTTGTCATGTTTGGTAAGGGAAGTAGGAGAAACTTGCATTTTATTAAACTGCATGAAGTCTACTCTGAAAACTACAAAGAGGTTGTGCTACCCACTCAGAAACTGGGTAACTGTGAATCACAGTGTTTCTGTTCTCAGGTGGCAGCAGATGTTCTGATCTGGGCAGCAAAGTAATATTATACTCAGACTGTTGTAAAATGACACAGATTTAACACCTCTCACCATCAGGATGCACGTTCACTGCTTATCAGAAAACAGCAGGTATTTGATATATGACAGGTCAGAAAAATGTAAGACAAACCACAAGGAAAGTATTTTCCCTTGATTATGCCTTTTCTGATTGCTTAGCCTGGAATTTTTTTTGTTTGTTTGTTCATCTATATCCAGTTACAGATTTGAGGACAGATTTCCACAGTTTCCTCTACATTTCTTCCTGCCACGTGACCTGTCCTGACATTGCATAGCACTGCTCTGGTATATGCATTTGTTGACTGATTGGTCGTAAACAGATAATACTGTTATAAGCATCAAAACATTTTCACCTTCTGCACAACTTTAATGGCTTTTATGCATGTGTGGGTTGCGAGGGGCATTGGGCAAGCACAGAAATCAGAGCAATAGTAAGCAGAAGGCTTCCTGGACTCTTTCTGCCCTAATCCTGGTAGCAGAAGGAGACTGAACAAGACCAAAATAAATGGGACTGGAAGAGGAAGGGGAATAAACTGGGTGAAGAAAACAATATAAGAGAGAAGATATTTTGTTTCCTAACATTTACTTTCCAACTAGTGCTATGCCTATTTTGACTTCCTTTCAAACCATCTTTTGATCTGCATCTAGATTTTTTTTTTTGGAGGAAGATACTGACATTTCTATTTGGTGATGATACTTATTTAAAGTGGAAGTAGTCAGGACACGCAAGTCGTTATTGTACCAGGCAGCCTCAGTGGGTGGGGGTGGGGAGAATTATGTTCCAGTTTACTTGCCATCTGTCAAACACAGCTTTCTGCAATGCAGTTCCACACAGGGATGTTTATTCCATGGGATGAAATACGTATGAAATCTTCTGATGCATGCATGCCTTCCTATTCCATTCTTTTCAACATATTTAGTTCCTACTCCCATAAACACTTCAGCATGTGCATAAGTCTACTCGTATAAATTGCATTACTACAGGCAAGAGTGTTTTTCTTTGACTCACAAATGTACGGTAAATTAATAGGTAAGTGTATAAATGTTTGTTTGCAGGATCATGTTCTCTCAAACTGCTTCTTTATCCAAAAATGGAAATCTATAGAGGTTATCTTAGATAAATGACCATCTGAATTTTCTGTTCAAATATTTAGATTTCTTATTTTAGTTAGTACTTTTTATTCCTATATATACTTTTTTTTTTGAAAAAAATCTTCAAATTTATTACCACCTAAGGACCTGATGATAGTGATCTGGTTGCAAGACATTTAAATTATTTCTCTGCTGATAGCTGAAAGATGAGTACAAGCATTATATATACTTTTTGGTGCTCTAAAAGACAGTATTCCTTCATTATCTCATTTTCTGTTGCTGGAGGAGAGTTGCTGGAGTTGCTTTGCAGAATGTGGTTTGCCAGTGCCTGTCCTTGAGGTGGGTGTTACACTTGAGACATCCCACGTTGCCGGTGCCTACCCTTGGACACCAGTGCTCCATGCACTCCCGTAGCGCAGGTGGCCAGGTGTGCTCACGCGCGCTCTGGGGAAATGGAGCGGATGCATCCCGGGAAGGCCTTCGCAGCTGGGAGCTAGGTGAAGGACCTTGCTGAGTTGGAGGGCTTGCACCTGCGTTTTCCTTCTGAGTTATGGACTAAGGCAGGGGTAATATTAAGGCAAAATGTGCCATCTGGAAAAAATATGCCTGGTTTGCTACCCTCATGACTTCCTCAGTCATGTACTTGTATTTACGCATGCTATACATCATCATTTTTCGAATGACCATTACTTAGCATGTACTGAGCTTGCTGGCAACATCTGGAAGAATTGCAGTTCCAATGAGAGCTTTTGCACACTGTGTAAAACCTGGGAAATCAAGGGTCCAAAAATATCTTGTCTATATTTAATGAAACTCATCTTTTATTCCAGGATTTGCTGTATGTCACTGAATAACCATGTTTACTTATGCACACAATAGGAAGAGGCCATTGGATATTGACAGACCATTCAAAATATGCCTGTAAAACTATCAGAATAATACTTTTTTCTTTTTCTTTTTTTTTAAGTTTCAAAGGAGAATTTTCATTTTTGATTGAAAGCTGGGAAAATGCATTTTTTTAATCAATTGTCCTCATGCTTCTTTCCCCTGAGACCTTCTCTATGTCGTACAGTGCACCTAAAAAGCTAGACAATCACATTTTCTGAAGCTTTTCCTGAAGTTATCATCAATGTTTTACCCAAAATAAAGACATGAATTATTATTGCTGTCTTTATTTAGTTAAATAAACTAAACAAACATTTCCATTATTATTATTTCCTATGTACTTGAACAGACATCAGAATACCAGCCATGCTAGATTCACAGTTGTAGTCTTGAGAGATTTTTTTTCCACAATGTTGCACTAGATTTGGATAGCAGATTATACTCTTTTCACCTATCATCTCATGATTGTAGGTTGTTTTCTTAACTGGAGAGCATACAGTCCTAAAAGCAAAATTACTTCCCAAAGATGTGGAAAAGCAAGAGTTTCTGATCATCTACACATTTCCTAGCAAATTACTCTCATCAGCAGGAAGAGTTGTCCAGAGAATTTACTCCTTATTAGGAGCTATTGGCCAGGCAAATGACCTTTCTTTTCAGCAATCCATAAATTACCTTTTAATGTCATTTGCAATAACCATTAAAGGATAGAAACAGCTATTGGAGAGATGCATAGGAGGAAGGTTAGCTGGGAAGATGAGCCATCTGTAGACATTGGCCACAGTGTACTCTAAATCCTTTTTGTGTCAGTGGGAAATGAAATTTTTCTGCATGGAAATAAAAGTTATGCTTAAAGTAAGTTATGATTAAAAAATTAAAGATCTATTTAATTAGCTTTGCTCATCTTTAGCGAGGATGAGAAAGGGAAAGGTGGAGAGAGCAAGGAAGAAGAAAACTGCTAATTCTTCAAATGCAAGTGAGGAGCTGTGATAAAACCCAACTTTGTGGTAAGCATTTAAAGGGCCCTTTAATTAGCTTTTCTGGAAAGTTCACTGATGATATGCTGGAATAATGATCCCATATGTTCGAAAATGTCTAGTCATTAGCCAGCATGGTGGCTGAACATGCTAATGCATTTGCCTTTTAGACATTTCAGGAGCGGCTGGTGCTGCTGCTGCTGCTGCTGGTGAGGTCAGCCCTTTGTTCCACTAAATCACACAGAGGCTTTCAGGACTGAATCATTTTCTTAGTCACTCTCTGAACATCAGTTCCCAGTAAGGAGAGGAACAGGAATGCGTTTGGAGTGGGAAGGGGAGAGGCTATGAGGGCAGAGAAGTCTGCGTTTGGGTTTGTACTTTGTTTTTGGTTTTCTATTCTGGCTCTTATCCACCAAAATGTGCAAAGATTTGGAGTAAATTAGCAGCAAGTGTGAGACTGGCAGCCAACTGCCAATAAATTATTAATAACATTAAAAACATTTTCATTAACACTCAGTCACTAAAATGCCTTAGATTTTTTTCAAGGGACTGCCCAGGTATATTCTGAAATAAATAACCTCATCCCATCTTTTTGTTACTCTGATAAATGAGTATCCTGTTCCAAGGGAAATCAGGTTGGGACACAAAGACAGTGACTTGCTGAGGACAGGAAATTTCTTAGGTGACATCCTAAATTTCTTAGCTGACAATTGGTACAGACTTCACTCATTAACTTTGTGTTAAATTTGAACAATCTTCTTCTCAGAAAGTTTTGTTTCAAATTCCTTTTGGCTTCACTAGAGTTAAACTAAGCTTAGGCTGAAAACAAGAGGTAGTGGTAGAACTAAGCTCAGAGAACTTAACAAGAGAAGCACATTTGTGTCTCAGGAGAGGGGGGTTTGAAGGCAGGCAAACATAGGAGGGTAGCTCCAGATGGTGTGGTTTGGAAAAAGACCTTATGTCAGTAGTGACAAGATTGAAAATGAGGGGAGAGGTAAGTTTTGGACCAATAGAAGATGTGGAGGGAGGTAAAGAAATAATTCCTACAGTTTTCAAAACATTTGAGAGCTCTTTAGCAGACTTGATTTTCAGGAGGCAAGAAAAAAATGAAAGGAAGTTATATTAAAAAACTTTTAAGTTTAATATCCCAGAAATGAGCATTTCAAATCACATTTAAGCTGTAGTTCATTTTTTCCCTTCTTTTTCTTTTTACAATTTCCCCTTAAAATCTAGAGCACAGAGAAAATTAAAGAATCAATAAACATATAGTGGTGTCCCTTTCTTGGTGTCTGTTACACTGTTTGCTGGCATTACAAAAGAAAAGGAAAGGTGTTCACTGGGATAAAATCTAATACAGACCTCCTTTTAATCATGTTTCCAAGCTAATGCAGTGTGATTAACTATTCTTTTTGTCCCTGGGCTCCCTGGAACAACAAATCTGGTCTCCTGAGGGCATTTTCCTCAACTTAGGGCAGAAGAACATCAAGTTCACTTCTTATGATTTCCATAGTCTTGTATGGACTGTGACAGAGTGATAGCTTGACTTTAAATTAAGTGAAATGGGACTTAGAGAATATAGTTTCTTAATAAGACTGAAGTCTACATCAGATCAGAATTTCCATTTCCAAAATTTGGAATGAGTTACTCATCTGTGAAGCTGACAACAGCTTCCATGTTTAAGTGCTAAACAGCTTTTATTGAGCCAACTTTTAGAAGGTGCTAATATCTAGATCCACATGTCTTCTATGTTTTCCATGGCGGATACTCAAAAAGAAGCATAATTTGGCTCAAAATGAGTTGATTTTACAAAAAAAGTTCACATTCTTCCTATGTTGCTGCTGCCTGAAACAGGCAGATATAGAGGCAATTTATTCAGCATAAATTATTGCCAGCCGTAGCTAAAATAACTTGTTCTGTGGAGCTTCCTTATATATGTAACTAAAAGGAGCTGTCTGGTTACATCTGGTTTTGCACATCTTTCAGATAAATCAAATAAAAAAATCCAGCATTTGGGGATACTGTGTCATCAGTGACACTCTCTGGGGAACTCTGGGTCCATAAACCAATGAACAGATTACATCCATCCCTATATATACTTTTTTTTTCATCTGTGACAGATACAGTATTGATAATATTCTTCACTGTAATATTTAATGACAATCTTCATTTAATAATTGATGGGAGTATAATTCAATACAAAATGTTACTTATACACTAGAGGTTGGGAAATAGTCTTCATTTTGTTTAACTGTTTAAGGACACCTTGAGAAGGAAGAAACAAGTGAAATTGCTTGTGAAAAGTAAAGTAAGAAGAACCAGTTAGGTGAATTGCAATGTGGCATTACACATATCTGGATATGTTGTGAGTTATGAGCAGACAGGAAATCGAGCGTATCTGGACTGAATTTCCTTTGCTTTTGGCTTCTTTTCAGTATGCTACTTCTCTCTGGGGCACAAATCTTGTTCACTCTCCCACCTCTCTGAAGCACGTTTGCTCCTTGAATAAGGAGACTTAAACCTTTTGCTGCTCCTCTGCTGCCTCCCACTGCAAGACCTCCAGGCACCCAGGTTTTCTGGCACAGGAAGAGGAAAGGAAATATGAGAGTGGGGTTCTCCAAACCCTGGGTAGAGCATAGTAAGAAATTTTATATTGCTTCCCCCTTCCACACATACTACCTTTCGTTTTGCTCTGGAGAAGCTTGGGAGAAAATTCCTTGGGCTGAATATTGAAGGGCCAAAGGTGGAAAGAACCTATGCTACAGGCTTTTTCCTGCTACCCTTTTGGCTAGTTGGGGTTGCAGGGGGAACGCTCCTAGTTCATGAAAAATCAAATAATTTCTCTTGCCAGAGATCCTGGTTCTTGATGAATCAAGGGGATGTTTGCAAACAGGTCCATCCTGGCTTCTCTGTATAGCCTGGGGGCATCTCTTGTCCTTGTACAGCACTTACATCGGTGTCATCCTGGCAGAAAATAATACATTGCCAGAGTGGACTCTATCTAGAAGCAAAGCATGGGCTGTTCGATGACTTCACACATGAGCTCTTTAAGCAATAAGCTTGCATCTTCTTTCTTTATTTCTTTCTTAAAGTCCACTGCCTGTTCCTGATGGAGGCAGGACACTTTTTACCAGTCATCAAAACTTTGCATTTTGGAAACATCAGGCTTTTCTGATATGGCCTTTTACTGGGCCCGCATGTGTTCCAGTGAGGGAAGGCAGCTGAAGCACTCCTAGCACGTGTTGATGTAAATACCTGGTGAACGGGGCCTGGGGATTTTCAAGACTTATTTGTGAGACAGACCACAGAGGAGCAGTTTCCAGCAGGCAAGGTGTAGGTTTTCAAAGTCTTAGGCTACAGAGTCCAAAAATGACACCTTGTGTTTCCGTACTGTGCTTTACTAAATGAAAGATGATCTCAGATTCATCCTCAGCAGATGTAAGCCGTGCCAGTGCTGGCTATTGTAAGGAGACTGCTACTCAATGAATTTTCTATGTTTCATCAGAGCAGAGCAGTGGGAAACATCACATGAAAGTAATACAGCACATAAAAGATATTAAAAAGGTGAAAAATATACCTGTGGGAATTGTCTCATAATTTTATTATCCAAACCTCAAGATTTGCCAAACTGAGTTGGAAATCTCAGAAGGCTGGCTAAATCACAGGATTTCCATTGCTTTGCTAAGGAGAAAATAAGGCAAGTGTGCATTTTAATTCTGAGCACTTTGTTGCTTCTGTTTCTAATCTGTAACTGAGCACAGAAATGCAGAAGTATATGAAAATGAAAACAAAGAAGAAAAGGATCTGCTTTTCTAATCGCATTGGCACTCGGCCAGGTCTTTTAGGTGATGTAAATTAGGAAATCTCTGTTGAAAACTAAGGAAGCTGCTTTAGTTTACACCAGGTGAGAATCTGGCATTTAGCATTTGACGGGTTTTTGGAATTTAGATTTTCAGGAAAGACAGTGTAATGCTTTTATTAAGTAGCCAGGTGCACATATAACCTGAAATCTTCTTGGTCTTAGGAAAAATATCTAATTCTTAACCAGCATGCACAGAGAATTAACACATGTGGTAGCTGGAGGCCCTCCCGTTTCAGTGTTATACTATTGCATTTGCATAGTCACGCCTATCATAGTTGTTCAAAAACTGTCCCCATAACCCCTTTTTTAAGCTAAATTCAGCTATAACAAACTAATTAAGCAACTTTGAGACATATTTCAGAACCTATTGCCTAAAATGTTACATTCTTTCAAAGCTGAAAGTGTTGCCTTAGGGGAATTGAGTCAGCCCTTTAAATTTTTTAGTAGCATAGCTTTCTACTCTGTAGGTTTTGAAATATATCTCTAAGTCATTTAATTAGTTACGGTTTATTTTAGCCCTGGAAAGTGGCTGGTTTCTCCAGGCATGGACCCTAACTAAGGCAAGGCTTGCTGCAGCCATGCACCCTGTGTCTACCCTGTGTCATGTAGGGATACATGACTGGGGTCTGAGGTCAGTGTGCTCAAACACAGGCCATGGAGCAGCCAGCAGGTGACTGCTGAAGGGCAAGCTGCACCATGTCTCCTAGCTCTCTTGGGTGATGTGGCTACCTCGCCAACAGCTACGACAGGAGCCAAGGCATCACTGATGAGATCAGGCTGCTGCAGTAAATATCTTGGGTAGTTTTAGGCTCTGTGGGATATTCTGCTCCAGAAATGTGCAGGCCTTCTGCAGGTGTTATGTCATCTCTGTTAACCCCTCGTAGATGTCTTGGACACTTTAGGACAAATCAGATAAGCCACAAACCTATATTTAGGTGACTGAATTTCTATTCTGGCAGGCCTATACACACCTAAACTTATCCACATAAATCTGGAGTAAGTCTTATGTGCTAAGTCTGTACTGTAGGGTGCCTAAACATGCTGAACTACTTGAGCTAGAGAACTAGGATGTTTTCCCAGTATTTCAAAAAAATGATCATCAGTTTGGGAGGCAAGTGGCGGTGTAGCAGAGAGAATCCCACTGCATCAGGGCTTGTAAATCTTCCTTCCTTTCAAGCCAAAGCTAAATGCTTTGCTGGACTCACAGTCTCTTCTGTTTCTCTCTGTGCTCCTTGGCGTTAATGTGCAGTTGCCTTCTCCTTTGCCTTAGTAAAGTGGTATATCACTAGCGTTAATGAGTTGCATGCCAAATTTTCCATAGATGCTGCTTGGAACTTGCTTTTTTCTACATCAGAAATATGAATTTTTATAACTCAGCAATGTCTCTGCCCAAAAATACTTAGGACAAACTTCTGCAGGTACCATAGATTCATAGAATGCTTAAGGTTGGAAGGGACCTCTAGCGATCATCTAGTCCAACCCCCCTGCACACGCAGGGTCACCTACAGCAGGTGGCTCAGGACTGCGTCCAACGGGTTTGGAAGATCTCCAGAGAAGGAGACTCCACAACCTCCCTGGGCAGCCTGTGCCAGGGCTCTGTCACCCTCACTGTCAAGAAATTTCTCCTTAAGTTCCTGCAGAACTTTTGGTGCTTCAGTTTGTGGCTGTTTCCTCTAGTCCTGTCAGTGGCCACCACTGAGAAGAGGCCACCCCATCCTCCTCACTGCCTCCCTTGAGGTACTGATAGACACTGATGAGGTCTCCTCTCAGCCTTCTCTTCAGACTGAACAGGCCCAGCTCTCTCAGTCTTTCCTCATAAGGCAAATGAGAGGGCCATATCACATGGCCCTTCACAAGTGGATAAGTATCACTATCTCCATTTTTATCAGGACTTTCCTAATTTGCTAATGCTCACATTAGTGGTTTCTCATTTAAGCCTGTTATCAGTCAGTAACATGCTCATTTTCCAATACCAGAAATACAAATTGAGCCTTTCTGCTAAATTTATGAGTGCTACTTTTTTCTGAGTCTTGTGCATCACCGATGAGTAAGACATTGACTGTACAAGACCAGGTGACACAGCATGAGGAGGCTGATGTACCTATGCTAGCACGTACTCAAATCCTATCCTGCCTGCTGCTTCTGCAGGAGCAAGTGACTTGTCCTTGCCATGAGCGCTAACCAGGTTAACCAAAGTGCTGCACCATCATTCTCAGCAATTCGGACATCTGAGCTGAACTGCTTCAGTTACTTGCTGGCACTGGATTTGTTAAACGAACATAATCCTTTTCTCTGCATACAGGTTAGTCATAAATAGGTTTGAGATTTGTTTAGATTTGTAAATGTTTTTGTAGGCATAAATAAATTGTTAGTAAATTGATTACTATGATGAGTTGATGTCATATATTCACGCTATAGGATTAGTCTCTGAACTCAGGTGATACTGTTTCTGTTTCATGACTAGGGAGCCCCTAGCTTAGACAGTGATTCCTATCCTGTTCACAGCATTCAGAAATATTTGTTGTTGCTTAACAATTGTTTTGCAGTGAGCAAAGAATTAATTTATCAGGCAAGAAGTAATTTATCATGCAAATAATGTTACATAGGCTTCTTTTAAACAATATTCATTTCCATTACAAATTGCACAACTCTTTAAGTTAAACCAAAGTGAACCAGTGAAACAAGTAACTGGTCTCTTGTTCAAAAAAAAAAAGAAAAAGAAAACAAGCACATTTTGAAGCTACTTTTCTACTTCATGTAAGGCCAGACCATACTAGTCAGCAAAGAAACATAGACACTAAAGATAACATTGGTTATTCCCTATAGCTCTAGAAGAAGGATTATTTATGGATGAAAAACCTGTTCAGGTTACTGCATTAAAACATCTGTAATGTGAACAAGCCTAATAGTTCTATAGTTCTTTGTAGTCTTTGGGCAGAGGCATATTAAGAAGAACTAAATGGACTTTTCAAAGTTAAAATGTAATTAATGTTGGAATTTTATTATTTTTCCCAGAAAAACTGTTTTTTTGACAAAATATTCTTTTACAATTTTTTAGAAAACAAGAATTGATAATGTTTCATTTTACTGGAACATATTTCTTTTTTTTTCTTTCAGGTTTGCTTAGGGAAAACGCTTTCCATAGAATTTTGGTTCCTTCATAATTTTCACTGAAACACCAACAATACCTGTCCTAATAATATGTGTTACTGAGTGGTAGTGAGTGAAGTAGTGTTTATGCTGAAGCAGAACAAAATTTTAACATTTTATAATGTTCCTTAAATGTTCGTTAATTTTAACCTTTTATAATGTTCCTAAAAAATGTTCTCAAAAGTCCAGCCAAATCAAATGAACTTTCCTTTTTTAGTGAGCTTTCCAATGGACAGATGGGTTATCATATGTGAATTGTTCTGTTGGGCTGTTTTGACTTAGGGTTTCTTCTTCATGCCCTATGCTGTTTTGACTTAAGGTTTCTTCTTCACGGTCTATGCAGTTTATTAGCATGCTCTTTTATCTTTTGGTTGATGAAATAATGTTCAAGAACACGAGCGGGGTTTTGTAAACAATGCTGGGAATTTTTTTTATTTTTTCAAATAGAGCTATGGGAACAAATGTGTGTTTGAACTGGCCGCAGCTTGCCTCCTTCCTTGGAAGCAGTACAGTGGGAAGATGGGCTATCACTGCAATCTTTCCCCTTCATCCTTTTCTTTCCAGGAACAGCACGTGAGTAGAATTACAAATATTCCACCGCAAACAAACTGCTTGCCTTAATTCAAGGCATAGGTACACAGTATCTGGCTATAATATCATATAAGGTTATCTCTTGCTATTATTTCAGCTTGTTGAGAAACCGGAGGATTTTTTGGTTGGGTATAGTAGCTAAACCACCATGGCAATAAAAATGGGGGAAAGCTTTATCATCTTGTAGGATTTCCAGTTTCTTCTTTCAAGCTTATGAAATTCTTCCACACCCTGCCCCTCGTGAGCGAAAACATTTAACCAAGCAGCCCACCCACTAACCAAGAGCTCCCAGCAGGAGCAGCACCAGGTTTTTGGCTGCCTCGGACAAGAAGAAAAATCGATGGCTTTCCTTTGCAGCAGGAGAAGCGTCCCACTAAGGGGCAGGTGAGCACCCACCAGCCAGCAGCACCCGCTGGGAGATCCTGCTGGGGGGCTGGGGAGCCCCTTGCGGTTCCTGTGCCAGGCTGAGCCCAGTGCTGCCTCCCACCACCTGCCACACACTGGTGCCTGGTTCTTGCCCCTTGGAGAGGCACCATGAGCTGAGTGTGACGCACCATGTGTTGAGTTGCCTGAGTTCTCAAATGTGTTGTTTTTAGCTACGAGAAGTCCTACATAAATAAACCTAATAAGTTATTTTTTCACTTTTATAAGGCTGAATGATGTGAAAAGTCCTCTCTTTCCTTCTCTTGTGTGTACACATTTTATAAGCTAGTACTGAACGGCTAAACTAGCTGTAATTAGGAGCTAGGACCCTCTTTGGACTAATTGTAGGATACAGTATTTCACTTCCATCTAACCTGTTCAAACCAAGTGCAGATCAGTTGTAGCAAAAAGCCTCGGATGGCGACCTGCCAGTTTTGCAGAGGGTAAAATCAGCTGGCTGCTCCTTGTCCCTATTCCTAATGGACGGTTGTGTCTATAAAAGCCCTCAACACCATCACCAGCACCACCTGGCAACTTCAGCGGAGGCAGCAAGGACCAAAGTGCAATGGGGACTCAGCAGCCGTGGAGACTGGTCCCTCCTTCCCCTGCCGGGGACCATCCTCCTGCAATCTGTAGCTGATTCCTGGGTTATGGGAAGCTTTTCCCCTTGCTCCATCTGGCCTGGGAAGTCCCCTTGGAAGAGGCGAAGGGTGCGTGGAGGCTGCAGAGGCAGCAGTGACCTTGCGGAGAGCTGCAGAGTGCCAAATGGGCATGTTAAATGCACTGAATAAAGTCCCAAGTCAGCGAGATGCCTAAGTGTATGCCTAGCTTTAAATAAAGCCATCCAGCAGACATCAGATTAAGCTCATTTTTAATACTGTGCTGCTTTCATGCTGAAAGGAACAGTTTTAAATAGCGTGCATCCCCATTGTGGGGGAAAGGGATTTTTTTTGTTGTTTTTGTGTTTTTGGGTTCCTCTTGGAAAAATGATAAATAAATATCTTATTTCTTTGGAAAAAAATGGTGGTTAGGTAATCCATTGTTCTGAGGGATCTCAGTTTTATTAGTGAAAACAGTATTTGTATCTACCTAGCTCAGTTATTTGTAGGACACTTATCTCTGCAGTATCTGAGAACCAGGGATGATCATTAAGACTTGCGTAGAATACTAAAGTCTTTAAATACTAAATGAGAGCCACATTATGGGATAAGTTCAATTTCAAGTCATAGTGAGAAAACTTGCTGAAGACAAACTGAGTATTGAATCCAAACTGTATTAACTTTGCGTGCAGATTTCCTTTATTTTTTCTTCCTTTTAAGTTTCTGTTTATTGCCAGCTTTAGACCTTGATAGGTTATAAAGCTAGAGGAAGGGGGAAAATGATATAATAAAAACAAGCAGCATCAATAGACTGGAGAGCAAGAAGCACCTGCCACTCCACTAGCTGCAGCCAGTGAAGGGTACAAAGCGAAATGATTGACGTCGGTGCACAAACATACACCCTGACTAGACACGGCGATATAGCTCAATAGCAAAGTTATAGCCTGTGACGAGATGAAAGAATACAGGCTTTAGAAGTAAAACACTTTGTGAACATAAACTCCCTCTATATTGCAGCGAGTCTCCCAGGAGCAACAGCCTGCTCTGTGCCCCCCCTTCACTGCCGCTTCCTGCAGCAGACAGGTTCAAACCAGGTCAGAGTGTCTGGCTTCTTGGCAGGAGCTGTCCTTTCTGCAAACTTAATAAATGGAGTCCAGGTGCAAAAGAGATTCTTTGCAAATACGTCCTCCATCGTGCTTGTAATGTTTTCCATTGCCTGCGCTGTAGATCCCAGGTTGTATTGGTCCCCTGCTGACGAGAAAGGGCTCTGACAATGACCAGGTGCCAAGAGAAGAGTCTTAATCGAATTTGAATGCATAAAAATCAACGCACTTCCTAAAAACAGACCGAGAATTCACAATTGCGCACAGATGCCTAGAGCAGAGGTCTTGAACACCCTGTCCATGGGCTAGAGTCTAACTTCTTTGTGGGCCATATGGCACACAAACCTTGAAAACATGCTTACGTTTTAAACTAAAATGCTGCTCATCCACCTGGCTATAGAGCTAACCTTATAAAGCAAGCAAAGCACTGCAGATAATGTCATCTTCCTCATGTGAAATGATGGCTCTTGGAAAAATGAATGCTCCCCTCCTTTTCCTCCTAGGCACTGCACTGGGGTATTCACTCTGCATCTTAATGTTGATACCTGTCTGCATTAGAATGACCCGTTATTATCAAATAGAACAAGGAATAAAAAAAGAAATATAAGACTGGAAGACACTTCCCAAAACAGCAAGTGCAGTTCTCTGCCATCATGGATAACAACATTACTATAATGACTGGACTGATGATGGGTTAAGAAAGAGGTGAACCTGCTGAAGGGAAAAGCAGGACTTGCTAATGAGAAGGAAATTCAGGGGGAAGAAAGTTAGATCTGGAAGGAAAAAAGGCATGGTAAGGAAAGGTAAGGTGAAGGAAACATATATAGAAAAAAAAAAAAAAGAGAGAGAGAAACAATGTGAAAAAGAAAGAAGGTACCAAAAAATATAAGCAAGTGCCTTGCCCCAAATACTTAAGATGCATGCTTTCTGACTGGATGATCTTTAGCATGACTTAATAATTGCTGATGACAGATACAAGACTTGTTATTGTAAAAGAACCGTATTCCAGTTCTGTTCTTTGTATAACTTTCTCCATAATGTCACTGCTATTGTATATCAGATACTGCTGCTGTTGTATACTTAAGGTAGCATAGGGTCAAAAATTTCTGCTCGGCATTAAATTTATCTCCCCATATGACAGTAAGTATTTGGAGTCATATTACATATGAGTTTTCATTTAGTGGTGTTCACTTTCTGGAAACACATGACTTCTATCTGTGGAAGCAGAGAAAAGTGTATTGTCATCAAAAACAAACTTTAAGTGAACATTCAATGACAGAAATAACTTATTTGCAGCACTAGTCACATGCAGCTTGTGACTGGTTATGGAGCACGAGTTCATGAGTGACATTATTTCTCTTCCTGACTAGATGCATTATGCAGCTAGTCAACACGGATCATGTTCTGAATGGTAACGTGCTGTGGCACTTTGCTTCTGGTGCCAGAACTGCAAAAAAAAACCACCAGGTGATTTAGATGGCTAAACAACTCGACTCAACTGCGACATTTGCAAAACGTAATTTCATTATTTTTTCATGCCAGGAATTATTTGCAGTTTAAATACCACTTTACTATTGGCTGACTCAAATGGCAAATATATAGAAAGTTATGAGCAATTTTAGGAGAGAGAAATTAATTATTTATTCATCCAGATATGTTCAAAAAGAATTTTTGGTGGAATGCTTTGTTTCAACCTCTTCAGCAGTGTGTTGACTTCTACAGTTCAGGTCAATTTGGAACAAAGACTGTCGGTGATGACCAACTCTCTGATAGATTTGTCCTATGTGGAAATGGCCAGGACGTTGGTTGCAGCGAGCCGTGCCTGCGCCTCATTTCGTGGTAGCCTTACCTAGAAGGACCTATGCGCAGGGCACTGGAAACAAATGTACCAGAAATCCATCCTTCCACAGTTTTACCACCAGGCATTAGATATATCAGAGATCATTCTATTTAATTTATGAGGTGTGAGA
The DNA here is from genome assembly GCA_013398735.1 of Nothocercus julius. NCBI lineage: Eukaryota > Metazoa > Chordata > Aves > Tinamiformes > Tinamidae > Nothocercus > Nothocercus julius. The sequence goes on along the minus strand of VZSV01000181.1, from coordinate 1,274,713 downwards.
ATCAAATAACCTATATAAAAATTTATGTTGTGTCTCAAGATGTCCAATTGAGATTGAAATATGTCTGGTTAACTTCCAAATAAATTGACTCCTCCAGAGTTTTCTCTGAATTTTTCTCCCAGGCTAGGGTATGATTGAGTTTTATAGGTTTAACATTGTGAAGTGGCACCTTAGAGAGAGTAGAGTTGAGCCATTTGCCCGTACTATAGGCATATGCTATTGTTTCAGTACCAGTGAGGGGGCTTGCTTTAATGGGGGGTTTATGACTCCGCTTTATGTGTAATTACCGATTAAAATGGTGCCATAGAAGTATAAAAAAGAATCAAGCCTGTCCTACAGAGGGAAAGAGTCACTTCTGAGGGGAGCATTTGTAGAACCCATGCTTTACAGCCAGCAGAAATTTGACAGTGATCCTCAGGTTAGCAGGGATTGAAGAAGAGGAGTCATGTTCTCCTGAAGAGGTGAACATGGGAACTTTCATTCCATCTTTTGATTTCATTCAACTGGGAACCATGAAAGTGTAAAACAAAATTAAATCAAATGGCTTGGGCTTCAGCAGCCCTTGTGAGACCCTTAGGTTGGCCAGTCAGCCTGTGCTTTCCTTTCCTTCCTTCGGCCTGCAGTGTTTTAGGTGTGATTAAATGCTGGTGAGCACTTTTTCCAGTCTCGTGAGACTGCATATGATACAGAAACCAGCAGTCCTTCTGGACATGGGCGCCTGTTTCTGCTTTCACACTTCGTTGGCTGCTGATGCCTTGAAATGTATGCAGTGGTTTTATTTATGGACAGAAAGCCAGATCTTTGCCTTGATGCAAGCCTAATCTAGTTTGGATGATGACCATGTGGAGGAGAGCAGTTCCAGCATGGGTGACAATTTGGTAGTGATGAGGATGGGAGCAGTGCTGGTGAGGAGGCAGCTTCAGGGCTGGTCATCCATGCCCTGACTGTGAGGATTAGAGGCAATGTGGAGATTAAGCCATAGAAATCCCTTGCAAATTCCTAGTATTTATAAGCCAAAATGTGTCATTCTTAACACTTTTAGCCCTTCCTTACTGAACCTTGGGCTGCTCTTGACCACATCTACTGGTTCGCAAAGGCTCTTGTGCCGAAGGTTACTCTCCCTTGGCAATTACTTTTTCCTCAGCAAATGGTAAAAGCAAATTTGGAGAGTTGTTGAGAGAACAGCGGTCGTACAGACCCTTATTCCTTATCCAAATGTCTTTTCTTTACTCTTTAGTAAATCTGTGGTGGAAGCTAAGTTTCATACAGCGGGGAAGGAGAGCAGGGGGAACAACTTGACCTTGTCTTTTACGTTGTAACCCTTTTCAGAGGGGTTTGGCTTGTTGTTTTTATCGAATGTTTTTGGGGGATGCAAAACAGCCTATCCAAAAAGAACAGAAATTTCTAAACCTCCATTCTTCCTGTGAAAATTTACAACATGCAAAATGACTATGCTGTTAAACACTATAGGTGTGTTGAAAATGATACCAGACTTCACTGTCTGGGTATTGTAGATTTGACTTGTGATTCTACCTGCATTTTCCTTTTGTTTGTTTTAATTCCTTTCTCTTCACTTTTCTTCTTCCCCCCGCCCCCCCAACCTGTCTTCTGTTCAGCTTTGTCATGCCCTTGAGTTTTTGATGGAATAATCTAGCTTCATTAGAAAGGAAAAAAGAGTTACCTAACATCCTAACATGTCCTACCACTTTTTTTTTTTTTTTTTTGCTTGTTTATTTTTTTCCCCAGGAAAGGCGAGAAAGGCTTTTTTTTTTTTTTTTTTTTTTTTTTTCCAGGCCGGTCAATTCTTGTCCTTTCTCTGATTGATAGCTAGTGTGAAGATGGCACATTGTGTTGTGAATTCTTCTTTCGCAATTCTGCTCAGAACTGGGTCTGGGTTATGACCACCTTATTTTAGCTGGGTTGCCAAGCATTTATCCATTCAGAAAGACTTTCAATGACAACCATAAATGCTTTTTGCTTTGAAGTGTTGATAACAGCTATTGTTCAGTTTTTCCTGTCCTCAATGTGTTTACATAAATGATTGTGTATGTACGTGAGAAGGAAAAGAGGGAAGAAAACAGTATAGTTGTACTGGAAAGTGGATTACTCCACAGCACATTGGTAAGGAAAATGCTGGGAGAAATAATTAGGGTAGTAATCTGATTTACTAATTATCCATTTATAAAACAGTTATGATATATACTTGTAAGAATGTGACTGATCATAACGACAAATGATATTACTTCCTACCCTCCCACTCTGTATTAAGGAACCTTAATTACTTGATGGCTCAAGACTTTGCGGGTGACTCATGCTGGAAAGAGTTAGATGCTCATAGCACATAATGGAGCTCTTGAGAAGCTTTCATAAGGACGGCGGGCTCTCACTGCCTCCCTCCCATGCACCCCTCTTTGCCAAAGAATTATTAGGTAATTTAAAATAATTAAAAAGGAAATAATTAACAGATTTTACACACACAGAAATAGCACTTGCAGCTAATTATGTAAGTCTATCACTTCTAACACTGGAACACTATTACCGTTATCAGAGAATTGTTTGAATTGTGATTGATAATCCTCTAGTCCCATGTTACAGTCTTGCAAATGGGAACTGGTTGTCTAACTTTTTGCAGAAGGAAAGAGGTGTACAGAGCCCATGTCCTATCTAAGGCTCTGTTATAGGATGTTTCTGGTCAGCTTTGCTCCCTACAGGTTTCTGCCTAATTAAAGCATAGTGGGAAGTGAAAATTTCTTTGTCATATGTTAATGTGTTTGCACGGGATGTTTTGCTAAACACACACTGTTCCTGCATGTTTGCAGCCACTTTTAGAGTTGGGATGTTAGATTACCTTCCTGAGAGGAGAAGTGTAGACATGGCTCATGTTAAATGAAATGCATGATAAATTTATGCTAGGGTCTTGTTAACAGTAGTACGGACATTGTCTTGATAGATGTGCAGGTAGTGTATGAGGTAATAATTTATTTCATTGACCAGCAACATAGAACTACCTTTGATGAGGATAATGGCAGAGGTTTAACTGTGCAAGAAAACATTACATGGTAGTTTTATGGCAAGAAGCTAATATCTTACCTAAATAAAACCTTGAGACTTTAAGCATTCAGAATATAATTACTTGGAGTGAAATTTGGCCATAAAAATGGGGCAAACCTCCTTCCACTTTTGAAAAATGTCCATAATACATTGCTGCTACTCACCACAATGACCCTAACACTAGACAGACTTTAATAGCTCAATACTATTCCAAAGAATACATCCAAACTATGGAACTGGAGCAGAAAGTAACCATTGCATTTTTGGATCTCCTTACTTTTTTTTTTTTTTTTAATTACATAAGATGTTGGAAATATTGTCCTACTTTTTGTTCCATCTTATCTGAAGAAGATATCAAATGGGCATTGAGCACCAAAAGATAATTCTGAGTCAAAAATCTCTCTAGGCATTGATCACCAGAGGATATGCTGATTCAGTAATCTTTCTATACACTGTTTTCCTGGCTGAGAGGGTGTCCTGATATTGAGAGAGAAATAGTATTCAGAATTAGAACTCATAGGCTGTGGCTTTCAAAAAGAGGTTTCTTGTTTTCCACTGTCTGTGATTGTGATACCTTCACAAGAGCCTTTTAGAAACAGTTAGCCTGGCCAAATCTCAGTGCAGTTTCCAGATAGAAGGTATAGATGAAAAAATCCAGCACTCAAAAGGTTGTTTTGAAATGGTGGTAGTAGTTCACGGATTAGCAACCCACCTCCATCTGCGATCTCATGTACCTCGAGGGAGAGCAGAGGGGTTTGCAGCGTTGCTGGTGCAGTCGAGCCCCGCATGAAGTGTTGGGTGAGCCAAAACCTGCGGTGCCCCCGCAGCAGCAGCAATTTCTGTCTATATTGGTCTCTGGACCAAGGACCTCTGCAAGATTCAGGATTGTCCAGATTTAAAAGAAGTTTGAAGACAGCCAGTGGCCCATAAATTTCATAGGAAAGAACAAATGCACTCACAGTTTATTTCCTGGGCAATAAAAGAGACAGTCAGGTAAGAAACTAATGGGCACGTGTGAGAGAAATTCAGCAAAGTGACAGGGATACATTTTTCACCTTTTCTCCACACTTTGCCATGACAGAGGCTGGAGCAACGCTGGCTTTCTCTGATTGCCAAGTGCTGGTCCCAATGGGTGTGGGAAGTGCCTGCCCAGGGCTGTGGAGCTCTCCCGGGCTGCAAACATCTACCAGGGCAACCCCTGGGAATCCCTCTGGGAAGGGGCTGCATTTTCGCTAGGGAAAAAAGCAGTCTGGAAGAAAGATGACTGTAAGGGTTGAGTAACCTGAAGTTACCTCTGAAATATATGATATTAGCCTTTGCAACACTGTATGGGGATGAGATTTCTCTGAAACCCCCTGCAAATTGAGTGAATCTCAAAAGCCATCAGCTTCTGTCAGTGCTTCCAAGGCTGTGGTCAGTAGGCCACTGGTGGTCCAGGAAGCCACCATAAATCCTCTGCAGACCCATACTAATCAGTGACTTCCACATCACTACAATATACCTTTTTTTTATTGACAAATAGTAAGAATTTCTGTTTTTCTCGTCTTGAAAAAAAGGTGAGGGTTGGCAATGGTCCACAGGTTCAAAAGTCTGGGAGTTACCAATCTACCTGTGTTTAATATTGTATTACCCACAACTTAGCAGAAGAATTAATTTCTTCTTCCATATGTAAATTCCCCAGCATAGAAAGAAAAATAGCTAAGAGAAGGCTATAAAGCCTGACCATGTACTAAGCAGAGATGGAAGGGGAGCAGAGAGACAGATCTGCAGTCTGGTCCTCTTGGTGAGAGGTAGGCTGAGCTTGGTTTGCATCCTACCTCTGTTCTGTCAAGGTTGCCTCTCCAGGGGTTGGATATTTGCTTTACTTTAGTCTTCCTGACTCCCTCTCTCCATGACTGAGTGTCTATTTTTGCTCAGTCCAAAATAGAAGGCTTATGTAGCCACTGTGTATCACACCTGGAGAAGTTTGTATCTCTCTCTCTCTTGCTTGACTGTAGATGAAACATGAGATGAAAACAGCTTTTGTGAATGCCTGCACCATGTGCCTCTACTATCTTCATTTGTAATGTGGAGTAATAGCATTTGCCTGACATAAGAAATGCTTTGTGAGTTATGGATAGATTGTGCTTTCTAAAAGCTAAGTATTATTATGATCATGTAGTACTTTAGGACTGGTGTAAGTGGAAGTTGTATTAAATACCATCATTAATGATCTTTAAAAAAAAATGTGAGAAGAGTATGATTACAAAATTCAGAGGATATTGAATTAGGAGGACTAGAGAGAAAATGAGATAATAAAAAGAGACCTAAAGAGATTATAAAGGTAGGCAGGGGTTTTTATAGAAATGGAGATTCATCCCGGAAAACTGCAGGATAATAAATCTGAGGGAAAATAATCTGAAACACATATCTTCAAGAGGAAGAAGAAACCCGGGAAGTAGTAATTCTGAAAGAAGTAAGATGATAATGGATAGCCAGCCAAGCCTGAATTTGCAATATCATAAAGCTGCAGAAAGTCCAATATAATTTTAAGTTGCAAATGCCAAACTATCGTGTCACTAGACCGATAATATTTTCTGCAAACAGTGTATTATGACTGAATGCAGAACAGTTCAAGCAGTTTTCAGCTCTGAAAAAGCTCGAGCAATGAGCTTTGATTTATTTAGTCTCTGCATAGAGTCATGATTGCAACCAAAATCCCCTTTGTGTGTTTTAAGGTTTCTGCCTAAAACTGGTGAGACACTATTGTGTTCCTGTTTCTGTGCGTGTCACCCATCATGGTATTCAACTGTCTTTCACTCAGTTGTGTCAAGGAACAGCTGCCACTCATTCTTTTCTGCATTTCCTCTTAAGGTTTTGTGAGTGTTGAAGGAGGCTGGAGGGGAGAGGAGGGGAAGCTTCTTGCATGAAGTTTTACTGAAATGTGGAAAGTGGTTTAACTGGTGAAGTCCACATTGGGAATCTGTCCTTCACTTGGAATGGGAGCAAGTGGTGTGATTCATGGCAATTTAGAGAGGTTTAGTTTGCAACCGAGATGGGATCAGTGCACGCGCATCTACCTCAGCTGCAGAGCAAAAATGCATTAAGTTGCAGAAATTGATGACTTTTGCATTGCATGATCATCCCCTCAGTTCCTTGGTCCTGGAACAGCAGTTCCTTGTGCTTTTTCCGTTGAGCTGGAGCAGAGCAGACAATGGCAAGTCTTGTTCCTGAAAAATAATGTGATCCCTTAGATATCCTGGGCTCACTATTAAACATTTTGCGGATGAATAATGACATGCTGAACCAATTGCTATAGGCAAAGAGTAAGCATAGTACATAGTAAGCAAAAGACAGTTTTGATATGTTTCCAAAAATGGATATTGCTGAGATGGTGTGTTGCTGCATTTGGTTCCAGTTGTATTTTTTTAATCAGTGGAGTTTTCAAACTCGGTTAGATTATATTTACAATCTCCCTATTAAATCATCATAAACTCTTAATACTAAGAATATGATCTGTTGACAAAACCAAATGTAAATATCAAAGGCTTGGAGTGGTTATTGAAATCACTGTCAGGGTGAATCATAGAGTCTTAACCAGGAAATAAAATTCTAGATTTAATAAGGCAAAAGTTGTGATAATGAATATCTCCTCCAAATAAAGCAAAACTAACATTTTACTGTCTCCTAACGAGTGAAATTTATCTAGGCAGCTAAGATATGAATGAAAGTAAAACAGTCCTGTTAATTTGATTACTTGTTTCCAGAACTATCAGACATGTAAAAAGTAGTATCATGTGGGAAGTGGTGTAAGATTTACACTCGCCTGGGAGAAACCACTGCTCAGTCTATCGGACTTGATGGGTGTCAGAGGGACTTTTGAAACGAATAATAAGAGATCTGAATAATAAACAGTTAGCTATTTCAAACTTTTAAACATGTGGAAGATTTTTAAAACTAATTAAAAAAGAAAGTTTAAGTGTAGTTTTGACAAGTATCTGGAATATGGAAGAACTGTCAAAGTGTTTGTGTGAATTACCTCACACTCACTAGCATTTGTGGGAGGGGGGATTTCTAAGGCCCAAATGATTTTAGGACCATGCAGATCAGTGGAAATTTGATTTGAGTTTGAGCTGTTTTCCTTCTATGCTTTGACAGGACAATAAAATTCAACCAGGTCAGAACCCTAGGCTTTGTACAGACATTAGCCATTTTACACACACAGTAATGCTGATAAACAATGTCTCTTTATTTTATTTTGCATTAAATTTTGCTGAGCAATTAAATGTAATAAAATCCTCTTGGACAGGGCAGTGCAATGGGCTCCAGCTGCTGGATGCTGATCACAAAACTGTGCTGATGAAGGGTCTGTTTCTTGTCTTGCTAATGCTGACAGCAGAACTCATCTTTGATGGGCTTTACTGGGGTTAGTATTAGGCTGAAAGGGGGACTTAAAAATTGAAATAACTGGCCTGAACTTATGAATGGACACTTGTCGCATTTCATCTTTACCCCTTCTTCTGCTGGGGGAAATCCTTTGCCCCTGACCAAGCTCTAGAAGTCAGTTCTGACAAAGAAGAGCTCCAGGGTGCTGTTGTGAGAGATTTGTCTGCAGAGCCGAGAAAAAGTAAAGCAAAGCACCCTTCCAAGGCTTCATTTTCCATGTAGTAGCAGCAGTTACTATTCAGCCTGACACAGAAAGGGGCTGGATTAATCTCTTATTCTTCATTTGAAAGGCTCTGTATTAAAAAACTAAGGTTTTAGGATTTTACACCAATTTAACACCTGGTTAAGAATTGGGGGTGCATGTTCGGATATTAATGTGACTAAAAAGATATATTCCCAGGTTAAGGTTATTTCAAAAAAAGAAGCTATGTCATTAATAATTTTTGGTCAGGAGCTCTGCCCGTCATCAGGAGATAAATCAGCTTGCAGCAGCTGTGACAGCTCTTTAAGTCTGAGGCCCGAACAGCTTAATTGGGGAAATGATCAATTCTAAGATGCATAGTCAGGATGACATCCTTGGTGCAGTAAATTCTTTCAGGAATGAACATGAATAAAATGAATATATTTATGGAACAGTGATGTAATTCAGAATCTAGGCTGTTAGGGAGCCTAGGCATCTTCATTCCTTCTCTGCCTGTAGCAATTTTACAAGGCTCCAACCTCAGATAACTGTGAATGGTCTAAAGACTGCCCTAGGAGAATGCTGATTTTATAAGAATGAAGAGTCTTTCAAAATACTGAATGAATAAAAAGTCTGCATTTCCTAGTGAGTGTTATGACTCTACTATACTTATTTTTTTCTATATATATGGCAGAGCTGAAATCTCAAAAACTTGATTTTCTAGAAAATATTGCCACTTTATACTTATAGCAACTATGTGCACTGTACCTATCCGTACTAACGTGGATCATGTAAAGAGATACGGACATTTCTTTACTTTTTGTACATGAGCAGCATTTGAAAATCCCATGAGTTAGTCCTTGCACCTTTCTTGTTTATTGATTTATTCAGCTGAGGTCACTGAAAGTTGAGGTCACTGAAATCCTTTGGAAAAAAAGAAAAACGGAATCACATTTTGGTAAAAATGTACTTGCCTGAAAATCCTATCAGCCGGCTCACTCTCCTTGCTTATTTGAACATCAAGTGGAACATGATGCTGAGGTAGGTACTCTTGCAGCGAGGAAATACCTTGCACTAGGTAAATTTGCAGGGCCAGCCTTGTCTAGTCAGAACTGCATGCATAATGGAAACTGATTCACCAAGTGCTTTATTCGAAGGTGCCAATGTATTTCTTCACTAAAAAATTTAGGGTTCCTTTAATGTTTATCAAGGAGGAGGTCCCAGGTCTCCATGGTCTGCCATGGTCTAGCCATGGTCTAGCTAAGAGCATTTGCCTAACAGGTTGCGGGGCTGAGCCCTCAGGGATAGGGCAATGAATGCGGGAGAAGGTCCCTGCCTGCACAGAATTGATGTGCTGAAAGGACTTGTGCATGACACTAAGGTTGGGGAAAAAGAAAAATATTTACATGGAGCACTGTACTGCGCCCTTCCACCCACTCTCCCAGAGGCTCCCGTGGGAATTCTGCAGTTTGCAGGGTACCCTGCCATTCACTGAAGGCATCTCAGAAGTGTATGATTTGTTGCATGGAACAAATATCAGGCAAGATTTTCTCTGGACACTGTCTTTACTTCAAACATAATAAAGTCCAAATAAAGTAGCACTGGCTGCTGTCGGAAATTTACTTTGCAAGAGAGATGGCTCCTGTCTGCTTTTGTGTGGTGCTGTAATTGGAAATTCTGCCTGAAATGAGTCCTTTCTTTCCACTTATGAGATTTAAAGGCATGAGACACATCAGCAGCTCTGGAGGGATGCTTTAGCTTTGACTCCCTGGTCTTAGAAGTAGGGCTTGCGGGAAAAAGAAATGATGATAGGAGCAGCGGGGAGTTCTCGTTGCTGCTCTTCTGTTGAACCAAGCATCTGTGGCTGCTGCTTCTTCTCTCAAGGGGGAATTACTGCTGCCCAGGAAGGCTGTGGGATGGGTTGAAGGCGGTCACCCTCAGTTCAGGTTTTTTTCTGTTGCTGCTGTAGAAGACCAGGATGTCTGCAAGCTGTTGGTGCTGCTTTTCGCAGGTGAGAGCACTTGGTACCCCCTCTCCCTCAAAATGGTTTCTGGAGCCTGACAGATGTCTTGGAATGAACAGTTTATATCAAGAAACGTTGGGTTTAATTGAGGTTATTTTCATTCTTACAGTGTGCCAGATGCCTGCTCATGCTGCCAGGAATGGCAAGATGATCAAGTAGCCATTCTTATGTCATCTTCAGTGACTTTGTGCAGAAGAATTGGCTTCAGGTTATGTGAAAAGCATCCAATCATAAACAGGTTTGTGATTAACTCTGCAGGTTCCCACTGAGTTGTTATAGTGAATAAAGCAAGAGGCAACATAAAAAGCTCTTTCATACTGACATAAAGTAGAGCAGACCAAGTGCTCTTACCATGCATTTTGTCAAAATAATTTTCATGCCCAAATTTAAGACATATAACACAAATATTTCCCACCTAGTAGACAGTGTGATCATAGGGCACATAGTGGAGTGCACAACTCAGTCCATAGATAGAAAAGCTTTAACCATGAACTGCGTTAATTCTAAGTAAAGCTCGAGCTGACTTAATGCAACGGAAGTGACTTGGATACCTTCTTATCTGTAGTGCACTTTAGTGAAATCTGTCCTCTCCCACTCTGTGTATGCGTTTGTGTGTGTGTGTGTGTGCATGTGCTTATGGGTGTGCATTTGACAGACGCAGCATAGCAAATGTCTCAGGATTAGCTAATGAAAATGACACTGTAAAGAAATGAATTGAGCAAATCAATACAGCTTGAATTTTGAGCTCTATGACAAATGCAACAACCCAAAATTCCCCTTTTCCACTCCAGCTAATATTTTATGTGCAAGTATTTGTTAAAACCTCTGAAATGAGACAGCTATTTGTAAATTAAAACTGACGTGTGTCAAATGCATGTGTTTAAGTAAAGAAGAAGGAGCTCTTCAAGTAGTGGAGGATGAGACTGCTCTTGAGAGCTCTGGTCATACTTGGCATTGCAAGGAAATTCAGAGAGACCCTCTTGAGCAATGCTGTTTTGATCAATTATTAGGTTCAAATGTGTGAAATGACACAGGTCTTCTGGAAACTGAGGAACTGCCTTTCTAATACCTCTGTGCAAGAGCATAGTAGTGACCAGATGGACGATGGAGAGAAATTTACCTGCTGAAAGAAAAGTTTGTGCATATGCCAAAATAAAGCAAGGATGCCTTATGTAGCTTCTGGGGCTTCCTAGGGCATCCCCCTATTCCTTACAAAGCTGCAGGGTCCTCACTTGGGGGAAGGCAGCAGAGGAAGTTTAAACTTGCTCCAGATCAGGTTGAATTTTTAATCTTTCATATAGAATAAGTGAAAAGTAATTTGAACTGCAAATGTCACAATTAAGTCTAATTATTTTACCATACTTTTGCCTTCATCGGACATTGTGTTTGTAATAACTGTTGTCATCAACCATATGGTTAGTATTAACTCCTTAATTGCAGGAGGACACATCATCGCTGCAGGAGGAATAGATGACTTCCAGGTCTGAAAAATGTCACGTTGAGTGCCATCAGTCTCCAGGGAGTGGGTGCAGGCTTGGCTCTCCTTCACCTCTCACAAGGGAGCAGCCAGGTTTCAAAGTTGTCACATAGCTGAGCAGGCTGAGAAGATGTGTAAGTGACAACACATCTGCATTTTGTGCATATCTGGCTCTTGCCACTGAAGGGCTGCGAAACACATCCATGCTGACCCCAGAGATCTCTTTTTTTCCCAAGGAGATGGGCATTTGGAGATGGGGCAGCTCTCTCCATACAAAAGCTAGGTAGTCCTGGTAGATGGATGCTTATGATGAAACAGAGGTGACAAGTTATTCTGTAGAACAACTTCTTTCTGCTTAATATTTACTCACAGCATTGGCTCCAACCTTGTGCCATCAGACCTACTACTAGCATTTAAGCATGTAGAAGTGGTATCCATATAGCTAATTCTCTTTCCCTTCTCTTGGTAATAACTCTATCGTCTTGATTATAATGATTCCACTCTCATATTTATTTTTTACATTTATACTGTAAAGAAAAAATCCAGATTTTAAGCACACCATAATTGCTGAGGATTGTAGGATATATGCTATTTTTCTTTTGTAGTGTGCCAGGCTGACAGAATTATTTAATCAAGTGTATCTTTCTGTATAACATTTGCAATGTAAATAATTTGCAATGCCACATGTGAATGGCATCTCACCTTGCCCAGTACGAGGTGTCTCACATTTTCACTGATCTTACTGTAAGTGGACTTTGGTCGTCTGCAAAGATCTTAATTCTATTCTTAGGGGCATTTTCCACACAAATGTTTAACCCATATGTTGGTTTTCTTCATTTAGTTTCCCTCTTCTCTTTCCAAAAAAAGCAAACAGAGAAATGTTTTTGCTCACAGAACCAATGCTGATTCAATTAGAGCTAATGCACAACCGCTTCACAGAATCACAGAATCACAAAATGGTTGACGTTGGAAGGGGCCTTAAGAACTTTCTGAGTGGATACACTGCAGTTTTGCTTAAAAAACTTTCTCAGCTTTGAAATGGAATTTCTGGTCAAAACTAGGAAGACAGAGAATGCAGGATGATGTTAAATAAAATTTGTTGAGGTCCAACCGGAAGGCCTGTGGGAGAAAGCTCTCACTGGTGATGACATTCTAGCGCTGATGAACACCCAGCTGCCTATACAAAGTCAGTTGGCTCTAAGAGGAAATGATTTTATACTTCAAATGTCAAACTTGGACTTCAGCTGTGTACCACAGGTGGCTGTGGGGGGCCCTTGTTGCTGGAGAGGGATCTTTATTTGTCATTTCTTTTCTTTCTTTATATAGCTATATCTTTCCGGTTCAAACTGGGGAATGTTTCAAATCAGGGGAGGTATAAAACAGCTCCTGCTTGCTTCTTGTCCTTGTGATAGAATCTGAGATGCTCGCAGGCTGGGCTGCCCTGACTGACGGTAGGTGACCTAGCCTACACCAGGCTCCTTTCATGCCAATGGAAAGACCTTGTGGGGAGAGATTCATCTCATCCTAAAGCAGGTCTTCAGAGTAGGTTAAAAATTTGTTCTCTTGATGGCCCTCTTCCTTTCCGTTGGCTAAGATGGCAGCTCAGAGAGGGATATCTATGTGAAAGCCATCTATATGAATCCCACTTTTTCAGTCAAAGGCAGTGACACTAGCATTTGGAACAGAAAGAATCATCTTAGAAATAATTTTGACAAGCCTCCATGAATTAAAATTGTCTTCTTCCAATATTTTTTTTTGCTTCAGACATATGCTAATGTTTCCTTCTGGACAATTGCTTGAGAAAACGGAAGGCAAGATGCTTTACAGTGGTTGCTATAGATTGTCTGCTTCCCATATAGCTTCAAAGTTTTGATTTGTAAGAAGAGTTAGCAGGACTTGTACCCACTGTGGGCAGGAAAACGGAACAATTTGTTTTGTAATGGCTATATTACAGGGGATATGTTATTACTACTTACAAGTAGTGAAGGGAATGGGACAGATTTATGCAGGGACACTGCTGAGAAAGGTGTGCTTTTTCAGGCATGCTCAGATAAAACCTTAAACCCATTCAGTTTGAAAGATGGCAAGAAATCTGAGTGACTGAATGCTCACAGACCTTGTGCAGCCTTTGGAAGCAGGCTTGTGTCTCACAAAACATACAAAGCCCTATCAAGCATGGAACGACCACTTCATCATTTTAAATGAGGGCTATAAAAAATTACAGTCAGCACATAATAGGTGTTTTGCACCTATGCTAAGTACTGCCCAGAAAATAGTTACCCAAGTAAATCAATAAAGTATCATTCCCTTCCAAGGTCTTCCTGTCCCAGTCCCTGAACCTCTCATTTTGGAGGAACACTGAAACCTGTTTAAGATTTATTTTGATAGAGGTAAGTATCTCTGCATTATCAGGCAGTAAAGAAGTTGTTTACTACTTCTCCAGGAGTGTTGAAAAAATACCTCTGAATATGTACTTACATTGTAGCTGTCATAAAAAAGTCTACCAGCTACTGCAGCCCTCAAATAGATATATCTTTTTATATTCTTTCTTTTCTTTTTCAGAAAACAAAGAGTTCAGCCTGTTTTATAAGAAAACTGTGTTGAGAGAGATGGACAGAGATACCCTGTAATCTATGCTGGAGTCTGTTCAGATTTGTTATAAAACATTGCTATTCATATTCTGTTAGCAAGCAAGCTTGGGCTGAGGTAGCGGCACCTGTTCTGGGTGCACTTCCTATAAATCAGTCTAGATGTTTAATATGCTCCTCATTACTGGAGTGTCTAAAACCCAGCAATACTCCTGCAAAACAATTTACAGGCATAAATGTTCCAACAAAGTGGTGAATTTTCAGCTCACACTGTCACATATTGGCAGGAAGCAAATTTTGATTTGGCCCTTGTCAAGGTTAATACAATTCTCTGACACATGACTCCAATGGAGCTACAGAAATGAAGTGTGCAGTATATGCCACTACAAGAATTGGAATTTTGAATTTTTAACAAACGCAACAAAATCCTTGCAAAGGGCCTGCATATATAAAATTATTTGGGGAAAAATTTTGAGCAGCAATAACATTCAAGAAGATCTTCCTCTCTTTGCAAAAAGTATTAATAGAGGAAAAGCTGAGTCGGTTACTGACTGTAAAGGCTTGACCAGCTCTGGCTGATAACATGCCAGATATTTGGCAGAGGAATTGCAGTGAAGGAGATCTGATTTGCACTCTGGTGATTTGCTCCAGAAGCAAAGCAGAGTGATATCTCCTGCTGTGCTCTTGAAACCAAGGAAGTTCCGAGGCATAAGAAAGCAGGATAGAGGAATACTGTGCAGAGCAGTTCCAGGCAGGCTTTTTGTCCCCGTGTAATATCTGGCAACTGTGAGCTCCTGCAGTGAGAAGCTGATCAACCTGGACCTCTGACCTCAGACCAAGCTGATCAACCTGGACCTAATTTTCCAGCCTTTGGTGGGGGTGAGGACATTTTCCTCTTGAGAGACTTGACATTTATAGGACAAGATTCAACATAATTTTGTTAATCTAAAAGTGAAAAGTCCATGATAAGCTATTCATTTAGACTTCCTTGAGACAGCAACACCATAAGATGGTCTTGAAGCCCTGACTTTATCTGGATGGGCTTTATTGAGAGCACTTGTTGGAGCTAAGAGAGAGTGGAGGAGTCATGCTCTTCAGTGGAAGGACACAAGCAGTGTTTCCTTGCGCCTTGTGTCCATGAGTAGGATAGGTGGAACTCTTAGTGTCAGGTCCTGTAAGCCGCAGGCAATGGGCTGTCAGTAGGTACCGGGCACCTCCTGCACCACTGTGCACGGAGAGAGGAGAAGAAAGGGAAGATGAAATAACCATAAAAGAATAGATTTGGCATAGGAATTGAGAATGGTTTACATGGAGCCTATTATTCATCGCTACCAGTGGTTCTACTTTCTAGATCTAGCACAGTGCTGACTCTTATACTCCAATATCCTCTGTCTCCCAGACGGAATCTTAATGATCAATGTTCCTGCATTGCCTGAGCATGATCTCTCTTCTAACAGAACACAGTATTCGATTCAGAGCAAATACTAGGTGTGATTTTTAATTAAATGCATGTTTCATATCCCTTGCTTAACTTCAAATTCCTTTTTCTTTGTTCAATATATAAATAAAAGCAGTATTTTTGGTTAAGTTCTTCATTTTTACATCTGGAATAAGCCTCTTTTATTGATGTCTACCTTTATGTTTCCATATACAAATCTATCAAGACCATCAAGAAATGGTTTCCCAAACAGAATTTATTGCAAAGCTGATTATGTATTAATATATACAAATGACAAATCTAAAACACAATGTCAAAAAGCAAGAAAATGCAATCAGGAATTTATTATTCTCCCATTACTATTCAACTGGAAAAATAGCTGCTCTACTTTACCAGAATAGCTTCCCCATCTGAAACCTCACACCCAATCTTGCTTTTCTAAGTGAGTGCCACAGAATTCTTTGTAATAAAATACTTTAATATATAATAAAATCAGAAGTTCACATAATTCATCTACGTATATTTTGTACTTCTACATTCCAGGTAGGCTCATTATAAAAATTTATGGTCACACACGTGCACTGTGTGTTTGTTTGTGCCTCTACATATAGGTGTGTGTGTTTGTCTAAACTTAGTAGTCCATTTTACAGACAGAATCTTCTGCATTTTATAACCTTGCATCTTGTTCTGTTTTGTACATATTTCCCTGCATTGTAGGTAAGGTTTCTTCTATAAAATATTCACATAAATGCTTCTGCCCAGGAATTACCCTTCGCCAAACCTCAGTATAACTCTTTCAGTAATTAAATAACAGGGCAATTTGAATAAAATGCATTTGAGAAAATTTTAACTGCTTAGTGTTTCTCCTTGAATGGTGACATTGTGACAATACCTTCTGTGACATACAGTCCCGTTTTACACCTCAGGGAGTAACTGTTTGTCAGGCTTTTGTCAACTGAAGGATTCTTAGGCCTGACCATTTCACCACTCCTTGTATTGCAAGATATTAAGAAGTCTATGAAAAAAGATACCTATGGAAATGTCTTTGGTTAGCATCATCGCTGCATGTTATATTGACACCATTACATTTTCTTGCCAGGTAATACTAATTATAGATGTATTTTGAATATAACAACTCTTAGATACCTACATAACATCAATTGATAAAATATGTGTCCTTGGCAATTGAAAAATCTTTACTTTTGAGAGGTGACTAGCCTCTCATGACTAGCCCTGTTTTTGTCACAAGGAGTTGGATCATGGCCATATTGCCTGAGGGCATATGATGATTCTGACCAAGAGGAAAAATTCATACACACACATATATGCATACTCACGCACACACATACACACATATATGGATTATATTGCATACTTGTATATATATGTATTGTATAGCTCTAAGTATGTATGTGTATGTATGTGTGTGTGTGCATGCCTATTTGTGTACAGGTATACATACATATAAAACAGAACCCTGTGAAGCATCCTGGGCATACTACAGAAATGATATCCCTGTGTTTCACACAGAAACAATCATTCCACCAGCACACGCAAGAAGTCATTATAATAGTTATTCTATTTATGGAGAAATGTGTAGCTAAAATGCAGGAAAATTATTGTTCTCCATATTCTCATTTTTTTATTGAAGAAACAAATCACATAGTAAATTACAGATGATTTGCATGAAATGTTGCATGCACCTAGAGCTCAGCATGAACCTGGGAAAAGACATTGTTTTAATTCTGTAGCCTTTATAGCTGTTTGTTTTTTCACTTTTTCTCTTTTAATATACATTTCTGAGTTATAACTCTTATTTGGGTTCTCTTGCATTTGATAAGCCCTCCTGGGTAAAATTTAACATCTACAAATTGCCATGGTGAGGAGGAAAGATTAATGCCCACTGCCCAAGAGGAGGTGCAGGAGGAGAAGAAGAAAGGGAGCCTGTGCCCCCTGTCAGTGATG
This sequence comes from Nothocercus julius, assembly GCA_013398735.1. Lineage (NCBI taxonomy): Eukaryota > Metazoa > Chordata > Aves > Tinamiformes > Tinamidae > Nothocercus > Nothocercus julius. Next base: position 1,257,565 of record VZSV01000181.1, on the reverse strand, counting down.
CCTGATATGCTCATTGAGGGCTGTTGCCACTTGTTATGAAGATGTTCAGAGAAAAAAAAGACTCCTGGGGAGGTTTGAAACAGCTGGCAACCTAGGCTAGATCTGCTGATATCATGCGCCCATGTGGCATGTTGAAGGTTTTGGCATCTCCTGTCTCTCCAATTTTCCCCCCTTCAGCTCTTTGGATGGATCCAGAGAGGTGCTGAAGATGTGTTTTGCCATCACAGGATTTGCCTCATCATGTTTGGTAAGCCACAGCCCTCTTCATGAAGTTCTGCTGGACAGCGGACTTGGGATGGCATCCAGGGAAGGGCAATGTGGTCTGTGTTGCGCACTAAAGCAATATAGTTCTGGAGGGTAAAGAAACCCCATGTACATACAGGCTAAAGGAATTTGCCAAAAATAATAGTCTGATTTTTGAGAGCCATCAACAAGGGCAGAAGGTCTGAGTAAAATTTTTCCATCCAAAGGGAAATAGGTTTTGTGATGAAGTATCCTTTTTTTTTTTTTTTTTTTTTTTTTTTCCAGTAAAGTGTGTGCCTGCCATAGAAATCCCAATATTTACTTTAAGAAGCATAAGCTTGAACACAAAAATATTTTCATCTGAGATACATGTCCCTCCTCAGAAAAGGATGTAGTCATAAGCTTGGCTTAGCTTTTCTGTGCTGGGACATGCCCTTGACCTTGAGCCAAGCAATAGCGGTGGCCCTGTGTCACAGGGATCTAAGGTGGTGAGACTTGGGATGTTAGATATGTATACGTGTACATGCACACACTGACACATGCTCCTTCACAGAGATGTTGCATAGTTCTCCTCTTCTCTTTAGTGCTGCAGGAGCCCAAAAGGGGCTGCAACTCTGTGCAGCAATGACATGAGACACTGGCACTACAGTGCGTGGGGGAATAAAGGAAGGCAGGAGAGGGGAAAGACCCAACAGGGCAGTAAAAAACAGCATCTGCTACTGTCTCTGCCTCCTTCTTCCCCCATTAAATCCATAAGCAAATTCTCATCCTGCGAGATATGTATCTCTTGATTTTTATATTCATTTTTTCTCACTAATGGGCCCGTCAGCTGAACTGTTTTCCAACTCCACCTTGGACTTCTATGATTCACAGAATCACAGAATCACAGAATGGTTAAGGTTGGAAGGGAAGTCTAGAGATCATCTAGTCCAGCCCCCCTGCTCAACCAGGGACACACAGAGCACGGGGCACAGGGCGGCATCCAGGCGGGTTTGGAAGATCTCCAGAGAAGGAGACTGCACAGCCTCTCTGGGCAGCCTGTGCCAGGGCTCTGTCACCTTCACAGGAAAGAAGTTCTTCCTCACATGGAGATGGAGCTGCCTGTTCCTGTTCCTTCCTGTTCAACTTGCACCCATTACCCCTCATCCTGTCACTGGCCACTATGGAGAAGAGTTTGGCCCCATCCTCCTTATATTCACCCCTAAGGTACTTGTACATGTTGATCAGATCTCTTCTCAATCTTCTCCAGGCTAAACAGGGAGACTGTGTCGAAAGTCTTGCTCAAGTCAAGGTAGACAACATCCATGGCTCTCCCATCGTCCATCCAGCCAGTCACCTCATCATAGAAGGCTATCAGGTTGTCAAACATGACTTTCCCTTGGTGAATCCATGCTGACTACTCCTGATCACCTTCTTATCCTTGACATACCTAGAGATGATCTCTAGGATGAGCTTCTCCATCACCTTTCCAGGGATGGAGGTGAGGCTGACCAGCCTGTAGTTTCCTGGGCCCTCCCTTGTGCCCTTTTTGAAGAGTGGAGTGACATTGGCTTTCTTCCAGTCCTCAGGCACTTCCTCCACCCTCCATGACCTCTCAAAGATGATGGAGAAGGGCTGAGCAGTAGCCCCTCTGCACTCTTGGGTGCATCCCATTTGGGCCCATAGATTTATGAGTGTCCGGTTTGCTTAAATAATGCCTAACCCAATCCTCCTTGACCAGCGAAAAGTCCTCCTCTCTCCTGGTTCTCTCTCTTGTCTCTGGGCTCTGTAGTTCATGGGGACTAACCTTAGCAGTAAAGACAGAAGCAAAGAAGGCAGTTAGTAACTCTGCCTTCTCTGCATCCTCTGTCAACAAGGCACCCTCCCCATTTAGCAGTGGACTAACATTTTCCCTAGTCTTCCTCTTGCTGCTGATGTATTTACAGAAGCCCTTCCTGTTGTCCCTGACATCTCTTGCTAACTCTAATTCAAAATGGCCCTTGGCCTTCCTTGTTGCATCCCTGCATTGTCTGACAATGTTCCTCTATTCTTCCCGTGTGGCCTGGCCCTTCTTCCACATTATGTACATGCTCTTGTTCTCATTAAGTTTACCCAACAGCTCCTTGCCCTTCCACTCAGGTCTCCCGCCCCCCTTGCTTGACTTCCTTCTTATAGGAATGCACCAATCCTGAGGTTGGAGAAAGTGGTGTTTGAATATTAGCCAACTCTCCTGGACCCCCCTTCCTTCTAGGACCCTGGCCCAGGGGATTCCTCCTGGAGCTCCCTGAAGAGGTCAAAGTTAGCTCTCTTGAAGTCCAGGGTTGCAATCCTATATCTTGTCTGGCTTCTTCCTCGCAGGATTGTGAATTCCAACATCTCGTGGTCACTGCAGCCAAGACATTCCCCCAGCCGTCACATTTCCCACTAGACCATCTCTGTTTGTTAGTATCAGGTCTAGCAGCGCCCTTCCCCTTGTTGGCTCATCAACCACCTGCATCAAGACGTTATCTGCAATGTTCTGCAGCAACCTCCTGGACTGTCTGTTCCTAGCTGTGTGATTATCCCAGCAGACATCAGGGTGGTTGAAGTCCCCCCATAAGGACCAGGGCCTGGGATCATGAGGCTTCTTGCAGCTGCCTGTTGAAGGCCTCATCCACTTCCTCTCCCTGGTCAGGAGAGGACTCCTCCCATGACTGTGTCACCCTTGTTGGCCTGCCCTTTGATCTTCACCCACAGGCTCTCGACTCGCACTTTGTCCTCACCTATGCTGAACTCCATACATTCCAGTTGCTCTCTCACATAAAGAGCAACCTCGCTACCTCGCCATCCTGGCACGTCCTTCCTAAAGCCATCCATGGCCACATTCCAGTCATGAGAGCTGTCCCACCATGTCTCAGTAACTGCAATGAGATCATGACCCTTCAATCGCACACGCATCTCCAGTTCCCCTTGTTTATTTGGCATGCTGCGTGCATTTGCATAGAGACATTTGAGTTGGGCTCCCAATGTGCCTCCCATTCTAGCTGGGACAGCTGCACCTTGACTGTGTGGGCCTTCAGAAGTTCTCTTATTTCCCCTTTTAGCCTCTTCAGACTTAGGGCGCCCTTCACAGGCTAAGGAGTTAGTGGTGCTGCTGTGAGTGGCATGACAGGCCATCGCCTACCCCATAACCTACTTCCCTGATGATACCTCCCTCATCCCTCGAATCTAGTTTAAAGCCCTCTCAATGAGCCCTGCTAGCTCATGCCCCAGGGCACTCTCTCCCCTTAGAGAAAGATGGATCCCTTTAGATGCCATCATGCCTGCTGCCATGTAAGACTTCCTGTTGCTGAAGTAACCAAAATTGTGGCCGTGACACCAGGCACGGAGCAACGTATTAATGGACCATATCCTCCTATTTTTTTCTATATTGCTGCCAGCACTGGGAAGAATGGAAGAGAATACGACCTGTGCATCTGAGTTCCTGATTCACCATTTATTCTCTCCAAAAACCCTATATGTTAGGAATCCCAACATGTGAGGCATAATCTGATTAGAATTCAGGCTAAAGAAGAGAAAGAGCATGGGTGGTGTTATGCCTGCTATCTAAATCAAGTTAGTTTAGGTTTGGTAGTTTAGGTATGATAGTTTGGGTATGTTTTCCCATAGCTAATTATTGCTACAAGAAGATAGTTTTCCTGTTATGAAGCCTTGCTCTCATGTTGATGTTATCAATGGCAGGTCAATATTGCTATGCAATGGATTCTTCAGGAAAAAATGACTAAAGCAAAATAGGGGAAAATAAAAAGGGACAAAGATATCTCAGCTAAGCTAGTTAAATAAGCAGCTATATAATGGGGACACTGGAAGGTTTTAAACACCAGAGAAGGAGGATTTTGTTTAGTAGTTATGATTCAGTTCTGTTTTTCTAGGGGTCTGTGATGCAAAGAACAGTGTCTTAGCAAGTGAGCACTCATGTGCGGCTCTGATCTTTCTGGCTGGCAGGAGGCTGCTCCCCTTGTGCAACTCTTAGCAGAATACGCTCACTTAAGCCCTCCTGAGAGCGACTGGCTACTGCAACACCATCGACTGCAGTTGTCTTTTTTGTATGTTATTGTGTCAGGAGGCCAAACCTGTCCCAAGTCCTGTGCTAGTTACGGAGTGGAGGTGCAGTGAGCAACAGCTAAAAGTGAGCAGCAATACCTCACAGGGAGCAAACTGTTAAACAGTGACACCTTTTTCTTTCAGATGGTTTTTATCCAAAGGATCAAATGGATTTTATCCTAATCCTGTATACTTGATTAGAATGTGGAAGTGTTAAAGTCATTTTCTTTTGCTGTCTTCAGTAATTTTCTTGGACTACAGGACTTGGTAAATGTAAACCTTCTGTGTGCTTTTATGTGTGTGTGCATATAAACAACATGCATGTAAAGTTATATATTCCCATATAACTTAAAAGTTTTCACCAGGTATTTTCTACTTCCTTAAGTATGCTGCTGAAGACATAGTGTAGCTTGCTAGAAAAACTGTTTAGTATGCTTAAAGACTGAGAAACTAATCTCCAAGTCTAGCCTTGAAGGGTGTGATCTATTGCAATTAGAAATGTATTGCTTTGTAATTACTACTACCACTTTTACCTGCAGGCATAGAAATACCTGTTGCCTGTGGATATTTATGCCCTCTAAATTCCTACAAAGAAGCCAGTCTTAATTTCCACAGTTCTACTAGGGTGGAGCTGATGCCTGTAACCATCCCTTGCATCTGGTGAAAAATACCACAAGCAACCACATCTGGGTTATAACAAAGATCATATAATTATGTAGCAAAGCCTTAGAAAATAAGTATGTCTAGAAAGCCAACATTCCCTAGAAAATCTCAAGATTGCTGCAATAACCTGTTTTTGGCAGATTATATGATTATTTTTTTCATTTAAACAGTATTAATTTTCAAACATCTTTTTTATTATTTACCTTTTAATATTTCTTATACATATTATATATATATAATAACCGGGTTCATTGATAATGTACTCATGGATATATTTGTATGTATATATAGTTAGACAAGGGTCGTGGCATAACAATGTCACTGAAGAGGTTCATGATGACTCCTCTGAACCACTCAGATCTCCTCTGTGTTGAATGCTTACTGGGTGGCATATTCGGAGGATGGATCTGCTGTTTTGATACAGCTGCTGCATCAGCAGCTTCTTCACCGTACAGGTATCCTGGTCTAGCAGAAAGGCTGCAATAGCAAGACACCGTTGATAACCAGCTTTGCCCTTCTTGAGAGTTCAAAAGGGAGAAGCCTAAGGAATTGACAAAACCCATTCCTACAAAGGGACAGAGGAGAGAGAGTAGACTAATTAGTGGTCTGAAGCTCATAACTAAAAATTTACTTGTGCATCTTTGCTGTTTTGTATGGCTTTCTCTATTGGTCAAAGAGAAGTATTGATTAGCCCAACATACACTGCAATAGTTTTGAGGATATAAGTTGCAACTGGGTGAAAAAATCTGATCCATATTAAAAATATTCCCTGATGCACCCTATTCTTTGCATTTTTCACAGACTTGTCTCATTTTCCCAGTTCACCTAGTGCTCCCTCAAACTGTCATTGTACTTTAGAGTCAGGACCTGTGTGAGTACATAGGACCACAGGAGGTGCATTGCTGCCCAAGCCCTCATAGAAGGGACCACAGTACATAAAACTGTGCTCCCATACACATGTGTAAATCCAGAGTAAATCTGACACAGTCTGCAGAGAGCGGTGTAGCAGAAAGATGAAATGAGCCAGTGTCAGAAGTGTCAAGATTTGATAGGAATTTTCAGACCCAATGCAGGCTGGTTTAACCACCTAAAAGCAATGGATGGCATTTGCTGAGAGCTGCATATTAAACGAAATGACTTCTCAGGCCCTGCCCAGACTGACTGCTGTCAAAACAGAGAGAAGATAGTGCAATGGCACATGTTAGGATGGGAGCAAAAACTGGCATTATTCAGCAGGTGTTGGGAGTACAATCTGGGGATCAAAGTTGTTCTGGGCATCCAGTTTTTGCGGAGATGAAGGAGTCACCCTTTAAAGCAAGATGTAACAGGAAAATTTGCTTCACTGCTTATTGTGAATTAACAGAGATGGCATTTTCTAATCACTGTTTGCTAACCAGAAACCACAAGGAAATGAAATTGAGCAATAAGTGACTGCTGTGTGTACCATAGACTTGTCAGTTTAGTGTGTGATGTTGGATTGAGGAGCTGCTGGATGCAGCTCTTCTCTGCAGAAATGTTTTGGAGGCAGGGGAGACTCCTTGAATTTTAGTGTCTCATTGAGTCATTTGCTCTTTCAGTCACAAATTCCCAAATAAAAACTCTGAGCTAGAGCTAAGAACGGCAACATATTTTATTTAAAAAAATAAATGAATAGGGTTTTTTCAATAAAATTTCACATCAGATCCTTTGTAAAGCCTTGTCCTGACGTAGGCTGTAGCCATTACTGCAATCCTGTTCAAACTTTACGTTGTATGTATGTGTTCAGGAGGCTCACAGGTAATGTGGAATAGAGACAAGTGCCTCTCAAACTGTGCCTTATAATCACACAGGTATGTAAGTATATATGTGTTCCTATCAGATTTCACAGACATGCATATTCCTCCGCTACTGCTTTGCCTGAATCCAAAAAGAAATAGGGTTTAGGATGGTGTCTGTCATTGTTTTATAAAAGATACTATTACTAATAAGCTGTACAATGGCAAAAAACTGACTAGTATTTTTTTTTTCCAATAGAAACAGAGATCTTCTGCTGATAAGTGGATGTAGTAGATAAACATATAAGTGCAAGGTTAATGCTGGTGATCTCTGTACTTTCACCCTTCCCTCTTGGTTAATCAGATCCTGCTGGCTCTTCCCAGAGATCTGGAGCTTTCTACAGGCCATCCCTTGAAGCTACCTGCTGGACTGTGGGTCTCCAGGGCCTCTGTAACTGGTGAAAACTCCTGCTTGGCTTGAGAGGTGATAGTGTGAGCAGAAGGCCTCCTTCTTGATCTGTTCTTCACTCTTTTCCCATTTTCTCTGCTCCACTTCAAATGATGCAAAATTACTGACTGCCTGGTGCAAGGGAGGATTGCTTTCTACACATTCCTGCTACCACCCATCACTCTCAGCAATGCCATTTACTTGACACATATATATAGAGTATAGCTGTAGGGGTTACAGCTCGCCTTGCAGCATTACTCATCAGCAAAGAGAAAAACCTGCCACATATCCTGCAATGCTGAAATCTTCTCCTAGGATTTGTATAAACAATTCTCACATTATTGCATCCTCTCACACATGATTGTCTGAAGCAGTTAAGTAATATTAAATTATTATCAATATAGCTGTCTCAGGTGAAAAAAGCCTACAGCATGTTTATGGTATAGTTCAATCTAGTCATTGATTTCTGGACTTACCACAGCCCTTCAGGGCATATCACAAATTCAGGTGATGTCCTTGAGATATGGTTTTTGTATCTAGATTTCTGAATGAGGTGGAAAAATGCTTTAAAACCTTTCCATGACCTGACTCACAAATCTGACTCTTCCCATTGAAAGTAATGGCATATGTCAGCAACAAATAGCTGAATTTGAAATATCTGGAATTCTGAATACCATACAAATAGTTTGGTTATCAGGGATGGTCTTAGATACTAGAATGGGATGAACTGGAGCATTCTGTGCTCACCCCCAGTTTTCCAGAACAGTCAGTAGAGTTGCAAAACCACACATTTTGGAGAAATGGTACGATAGTGGCATCACTGCCTGCTCTTGGACTCCCAGACATGCATAGTTAGTCTCACTGGTGATACTAGCAATACCTAATTCTGCTGAGCTTATTCTCAGAGGAGACTGCAAAGTGTTTCACTAACAAGGAAATTATTATTGCCCCAAGCTTATTCCTGTGGAACTGGAGTTGCAAGGTAGGAATTACCATGCAAAAAACACCCCCCAAAAAACATGCAAATACTTTTGAATCATAGTCCAGTTCCCTAGCTCTTTGGCAAAACAGTCTCCCAGTATTTGTGGATCTGAATACAGCATTGAGCTCTTGGTATGTGAGCAGAGACCTGCCATGTTTACCTTGTAGATGAAGAGAGGTTTTACCCAGCAACATGCTAGTAAAACGTTACTCAAGATGAGAAAAATGTCAGATTTTTTGACTATTTCTTGTTCTGTCTGAAAGTCCCCATCATATTTCTGTTCCAATAACCTTCCAATTTAGAAAGATTTCTTCCAGGTGACATGATTTCTTTTCATACCTGAAGTACTAGGAAAAATGCCAAAGGAAGCTTCTTTTACACACCCTCAAACACCCTGTCTATGGATGACATCTATATGGACAGCAAATAATGGCAGGAATTAAGAAACCTGGATAACATTCCATATTCTGTAACTGACTTGCTATACTACATTGCTTTTCTTTTCTGTGCTTCAAAGCCCTCTGTAGGAAGGAAAAAACTATTCTGATCCTCTTTTGAGATCCTCAGTTGCACTTTATGTGTTTCATTTGCTTGTTTATTTACTGCTGTTCCTAATCCTCTGACACTGAATTATGAGAGGGAAATGAAAAAAAATGATATGTAGATTTCTTCTCCTTGATTACATAAAGATATATCCATTTCCAGACATATGGACTTCATCTTTTTGTTCAGAATGCAGAAAAGTAAATCCTACCAATGGGATTGGTAGGAAGGATACACCTCACATATGGTCCTCAGCTAAAGGCTTTCTGTGAAACCCTGTTCTAATGCTTTTCTAGTTAGGAGAACACGTATTATGATCAAAGTTGACAAAAAAGAGTTCAAGTGTACTGCACAAACATTTTAAAAAGGTACATTGCCTTTTTTTAAGTATGCACAAAGGAAATTAAAACTGATTTGGTTTTGGATATTCATTAGTTGTTTTTCTCACCACCTTTTAACCATTTTTAAAATCAGTTTCATCTGTCTGTTTTTCTTGCTTCTATGGGTTAAAAGTAGAGAGGAGAAAGGGAGAGAGAAGTCAAAAAACTGGAAAAGTGAAAAAGTGTTTTATTTGACAAATTCCCCCCAAAAATGTAAAATGAAAAATGTACAAGAAATAATTTATTTCTGGGGAAAGAAAGTCATTTTTCATGTTAAAAAATTTTCGTATATAACTTTGACTTGCTCTGATGGTGTCTGAAGCATTGAAATCCAGCCCCCACCCCCAGCACAGGCATACACAGAGCCTTGCTGTAGCATTTCTGTAGGATAATCAGCATTCTGCCTAGGAGAAGCCAGTGATGAGGTCAGATTTCAAAGTGGGACGCAAGGGTAGGCCTCCGAAATTGTGTATATGGGTTAGCTGAAGCCAGCCTAGCAAGCTATAGGGTTCTATTATTCCTTTAACCCCTCACTGATTAACGTGTTTGGCACACTGCAGAGGTTAAGATATTTCTGAATAGACTGTAATACTTCACATACCTTTCCCATTTCCCTTGCTTTCAAAAGAGATGCTTTATTAGCTCTGCTATGAAGGGTCAAGCAGACATAAAGGCACAGTTCTGCACTCTGTTTATGTATATATCTATAGAATTCTGTATTTAAGACTTTTTTTTTTCCTTTCAACTCGTTAGAAATGATATATTTTAAAATAAGCTGTCTTTTGCTGCATGACAGGAGTTTTCTTCACAGTGTCTTTCCACCACTGTAATATTCTCATGCTTCTCCCATGTTGGGATGTTTTAATGGTAACCTATTCACTGGCTATTCTAGAAGATATTCTATTTCTCATTCCATCACAAATTTCACGTAAGACTCTGGATAAGTGCAAGATCCTGCATTTGGGCAAAAATAACTCCAGTCACCAGTACAGTCTGGGGACTGATCTGCTGGAGAGCAGCTCTGCAGAGAGGGACCTGGGCATCATGGTGGACGACAAGTTGCCCATGAGGCAGCAGTGCCCTCGTGGCCAAGAAGGCCAAGGGGATCCTGGGGTGCATTAGGA
>VZSV01000181.1:1205176-1236513 GCA_013398735.1 Nothocercus julius | reverse complement strand
CAACCTTCTTTTGTACTGGGATGGAGTCAAAATCTTTTGAAACAAAAATCTCAGATGCTCAAGTAGATGAACACAGTCTTTGGAAACAGCATCTGGCAGTGCCTGTGAGACATGCTCCAAGAAATCCCACCCAAGAAAGCCAAGCCAAGCAGAACCAAGCCTGCACCAGCATGTGAGCAGTGAGGATGATGGGGACTGGGACTTTGCTGCAGAGGATTTGGGCTTGAGTTGGGATATTGGTGTGTGATCACCCTTTGTGTTGAATTATGAGCGTGCTCCCCAGCCCTATTTGTCTGTGCCACCTATTGCTCTGTGGGGATTGGAGAAGGGTGCATGTAAGCATGTGTACCCATGGGCAGCATGGCTGGGGTGCTGCAGATCTTAGGGAGACGAGGAGAATTTAGACCCATGAAAACAAGATGTGCTGTGGTGCTTGCCCTCAGCACCAGAAAAGGCCCAGGGAAGTAGGCCAGATGTCGTGGTGTTTGCTGTTACCAGCAGACTGTCTCAGTATGTCTTCTGGTCTCTTCTGTTGGGAATATTCGGTCTGTAGAAGTAACTAGTCATTGGAGCAGGACTGTGAACCATGTTCTATGTAGAAATGAACTCTCTAAGCTGGGCTAGTGTCTCTTCTGGGGAAGAAGCCTTTTGCTCCTTTTCTCTTGCTTTGGCTAAAAATTCCATGCTTCTTGAAACTTGTACATATGTTCCCATTAAAAAATTTAACACTGAATTTGTGGGAAAAAAAATCTACCATGAAAACTCCTGATTAAGTCAAATAATACTTTGAATCCTATTAATTCTACAAGGCTTTCTTACTTTAGCAGACTTTTGAGATTTTAAGACTTCTGGGATAAATGTATTTTAAGATTATTTAATTTGTAGAAAAAATGGCTGTGGTCATGTGGGCTGGTGTCAGGCACAGAAGAAGAGGTTATATGGAAGCTGGAGCAGTAGTTTGGAACATGTAACAACATGTAGTTAGGGAGGGCTGAAAAAGAAAGGGAAGATAGGTAAATGGAAAACTGCCCACACATTCAGAATAGTTGAGCTAAAATATACTTTACACAGGAGCAAACCTCTATGCTTACCTCTCTGCATTTCAGTGAACTGAGAGTAGAACAAGTCGAATATTTCCCTGAATTGTTTATTGCCTTTATGCCCCACTGAGGGTTATTTTTAATGTCAAATCTCCATTGACAGTCATATCAAAAGGCCTGTAATTTAACTTGAAAGATCATCTGACCCCACTATTGAGATATATGACGCTTATTTAGACTCAAACTCTTAAATGACATGTATTCTTGATGAGATGCCCAGGCATAAACAGCATACTTGTCATTCAAGGTTACTTGAAAGAAAGGCAGGAAAAGAAACAGGATTTGTTCTCCTACCCTCCTTTCTTTTACTTAAGCTGGAAAATACAGTGCTTTCTGCATGAGCAATAAAAGTACTATCTGCTGCGTGTGAGTGAGAGAACATAGACAAACTGTGATACAGCTTGACATTTAAACAGGAACCATTGGGTAGGGATAACAGTTTTATTTGTGTGATAGAGGGAGGGATTTTTTTTTTTTTTTTTTTTTTTTTGTGCAAATACAACTTTGGCTCACATACAGAGAAGATGAAATGTCACCCCTTCTGCAACTAGAAGAAGCCCCATATTTCTTGTGGTCTTCCTAAAGTTGATCTGTGAGAAATACAACTTTCTTGGTATGTCTGGATTATTCTAAACTATTTGAAAGAAGCCAAGAAAGAAATTCATAAGCTCCAGTATTTTAGACAGGTGAAAAGGCAACAGAAGTGCTTCCTAAGCCATGTCAGATGATAAATTGTAGGTGATAAAACTCATCTGTAGAGAGAGATAAAGCAGTGGAGCAGGCTAAGAATTTTTCATCATTTCTTCAGTGAAAAATGCCAATTTGCTAAAAGAATTTCAGAAAATAAGCTCATTCATATCAATGAATTCTTTGTTAATAAATCACATACAACGAGAAATACCTACTTTGCTGTTTATAAAAATGACAAGAACCAAAAATTTTCAGTCAGAAGTAAATTTCTCTTTTAAAAAAATAATTCAATTTGTACTAGGAAAGAGAAATTAGGTCAAATGAAACATTTCAGTTGAACAAACCCCAATTTTTTGGCTTTTTCATTTTGCAAAAAGAGTTTTTTCCAACCTACATTATTCTATGAGTGCATGAAGTTTCATTTTTTTGAGTCTGGAAAAATAATTGAAACATCAAATCTTTATGGATACAGAAACTATTTTCTGCCTAGCCGTGCTTTCTAATAATGTCTTGATGTCTTTCTCAGAAAGCTTACAAATAAGCAAATTTCTCTGTATTTCTTTTTGACAGAGAGAAAGTCAGTACTCTGACTAAAGATATATAATTTGTTTGTTTTTTTTCCCTGAGCTGCTTTGTCAGGAGCTTGGCATAATTTTTAACTTGCAGTTTTCAACAGCAAAAAAAAGCACAAGTGCTGGAAGCACGTATTAAAATCCTCCTTGTAGCTGAAGGAGAATCTGATTTTTTTTTTAGTCCGGTCTGCTTTCTATTTGTGATGGTTTTGTATATTATTTTTTTTCTTTGACTGTTTACGGCAATTTTTAAGGGGCTCACATGAAAATCTTCTTTCAGTCCCTTGTGATTTACAGGACCAAAGGCCCTGGACCATCACAAAATGAATATTTTGAGAGGAGTCCTTAATGTAGTGAAAACTGAAAATTAGGCCATTAATCTTTGATAGCTTGGTGGGACTCCTTCACATGCACTCTTCATTGTTTTAGTGTCACGGAAAATTAAGATAGGAGAGAATTTCATGAAAAGTATCACAGACACCCTTGACCACAGCAGATCAGAATAAGGCTATGAGAAGCTTCGTGGGTACTAGAAAACCAGAGTGATGAAGGAACCTTCACCAAAGTCTATGGCATGGATGAATGTACATATATAATTCAGTTACTAAGCAAGAAAGAATTGTACTGTAAGAGCAGAAAGAAATAGGCTTGGGATCTCCAGCAAGTCCTTGACAATCACCCAAGATGAGTGGAGAGATTTTGCCTATTTTGGTAAAAAATTTATCCCTGTTGACCATCATGTCCAAAATTTCAGTAGCTCATGAGGGAGCCAATACCCAACAATACCCAAAGACACTTCTAGAGACAGTAGATCCTTTTTATATTTCCTTTTTTTTTTTTACTTATTATCAGAAGTGTACATTTGACCCCATTGTTCATCTAGAAACAGCATCACAGTTGATTTTAAGAATGATATGCTAATACCTTGTTAGTGAATTATGTGGCCATCACACCAAACCATTGGAGGGAGTGAATCTGATTTGTTTACTTTGTCTTCATGATTAAATAAAAAAAAGGATCTAAACAGGTTGATGTGCCCTCTTCTAAAATTATGCAGGTCATTTGCAAGTTCATTTTGCAAGTTCCTGTTGCGGTCCAGTACCTATGCTTATTCATTAATCACGGATACAAGAAAGGTGACTATAAGCAACCGATCATCAAGAATCTATATTAAGGGCTACCATACTACTGAAAGAATGTCAGACCTCCTGAGCATGTGTAGCTATAGCTGATGTGTATGAAGCTTACTAGATAACTAGGAACTCCCAGCAGATACAGGAAAATCCTGAAGGATATCCAGAACAAACAGAATGTATCCAGGAAAACCCATTTATGCATAGTGCCTTAACAATAGTGCTTCATATTGAAGAATTACATGTCAGAAAACACTACCTTGTCAAGAAAAGATATGTGCATTTATAGTCTGCATATGAGATTGACCAAATGACTGGATTTAGCCTTGAGAAGCTAGGATTTTTGAGTCCAGATATTTTTTGGCAATGAGACAAGGACTTTTGAATCACCTGAGGCACTGTTGTCACATGAATCACAATCAGTCACATTAGTCACCTGTGGCAATCACCTGAGTTAACAGTAAAGTGCATGGCAAATAACAGGAAATTGATGGAACTTATACCTTGACAGTAAAAGCAAATAAAGGCTTTAGATTCCATCTATTTTGAATTTTTTTATTTGTAAAAATGAAAATGATCCTTTAATACTTAATGGTAGCTTTAATGTTCATTTCACCACCAAACTATTATTTATTGTGACTGTTTAGCAGATATATGTTAATATTAATATAATGCTTCTGAACTTGCATTTGAATGTCCATATTACAGACATTGTTGAATAGGTTGTACCTCAGTTTTGATATTTAAGTTCCATTTCTGATACTTCAGCAAAATAAAATCAGGTTTGTGGTCTCTTCTACAGTGCTTCTTCAATACAAATGTTATTGCAAATGATGCCACTTCAGGCAGAATAGACACGTGCAAGCCATAAGCTCAGAATTGCCCATTGTAATCAAATTGGCTATTTTCCAAACAATTCACAGTTTCTCTCCCAATGTGACCTTTCAGAGCCCTGCACTCAGCAAAATAGGGGTATATTACCTTTCATGCACTACTGTTCATTTTCAGTAGAAAGCCAGGATTATCGTTCAAATTCTGTTCAATTACACCTGAGCAACCTTATTGTTTTCAGGGGGAATGCACAAACAAGTCAGATCGGTTTTTGATACCCACGCGTGCTTAGCATTGCACACAGCATGGAGACTGCACAACCTGAATATACAGAAAGGGTTAAAAGCACACTGTATAAAAAATATGTGGCAAACTGAATACCTACTAAAGGAACGGATGTTATTTTCCAGATATTCCAGCTAGTCTCCTCTAACCTCGAGGATGATTTCCACAGGCCTTACTGGACATGTGTTGGGAAGGCGGGAAGAGACACATGGTTTAAATACATATATAAAAGAGAAAATAAAGATCTTGAACTAAGAATCCTCTAACTTGAGAGAGCTCTTGGACTCTGCACTGTTTCCCCTATCTTCTCCCCTAACAACATAGCTGCTCTTCAAAATCCTTGAGTTTATATGGAGACTTAAAAAAAAAAAAATCCAAACGATAGATTGCCCAGTAGGAAATTATTTACATGAAAACTCCTGCCTAAGCATAATTTTTCTTGAGATGACATCTACTTTGAAAATACAACACAATTTCATCTCAGATGTAAAAGTAACACCCTCCCCCTTCTTTTTTTTATATTTTTGCTGACACCAAGAGATACAGAAGTTGCTGACGATATGTGGTTGATAGCTGTATCAGTCAATTCTAAATAGTCTATAAATCTGCGTACAGTGAAGAATATCATTGATTTATGTAATTGGGAATTTTTAGCAATACGATTTTGTGCAATTATGTTTGTTTTTCCCCATCCAGAACCTGCTTCCCTGGCGAATCCGGCAGCAGTTTGATTGTACAGAGCCACTGTTTATTCCGCCCTTGTGCTTCCCTTGAGTATAAGTTATGATATATCAGCATTGTCTTTGAGGTTTGCGGAATCTGTGGACATGCAATTCACTGAATAGTGGGAATGGAATGAAGTTGAAAGGATTCATGAATAAAATGTAAGTGGATGATACTTCAAACTAAAGCACAATACTGCATTGCCGAAATGGAGAGAAATTACACCTTTTGCTCCAGTAGGAGCAGCAGTAGTAGCAATAAGCTAGGATTATTGTGGCCTTTGGTCTCAGGCTCCATTGTTATCTAAGTGTGGCACACAGCAGCCCCTGGAATACTTTTCACATGACAGACTCAGCTGAACTTTGGTAAAGGAAATAAATATCCTGGTTCTTATAGTCTCACAGATCTGTGAGAGAAACTTGTTCAGCTTTGAGTGATCCCCCAGTAACCTGCAGCATCTACAAAAATAAAGAACTTTTTCAATCCAAAAATTCTGATAAATGGAAAGTACTATTCTGCTCCTAGCATTGCCAATTTTCTCTCTTTTTCTGATGAGCCTGATTATTTGCACTCAGTATATAAACATACTGCATGAGCTAAACACGTACCAAGGCTAGTGTTGTTTTGGTACATAGATCATCATTTTACTTACTCCCTTACATCATTTAACTCTGTTCTGGTGACCCTGGGACCTGATAATACACACTGCAACCAATAACCATAACTCCATGATCCGTATAGAATGTGTGAGGGATGGTGGCAAGTATATAATTTATTACCTTCTCTAGTGCTGTGTTATTATTATGTGACTGTTATAGCATTCATAGTTTGACAGATTCCTATTAGCCAGTCAGTCAGAGTATGTAGTGTATTATTTTGCCAATACCTGATGCATATCAATAAAATGAGAGAACATTGCTCTAAAAGAAAAGCTGAATTGACTTGGATGGCGTAATACCCCATCCTGAGTTCCCACCTGAAAAATAAGATTTAACCTGAGTGATCTTTCGTGAGGCTCAGAAAAGTCTGTGCAACTTTCTCCCCAGCTTATCCTGAATCCTTAAAGGAAGTGTCAAAATAGTACAAGAGGCTATTTTCTTTGTACTCTTGTTCCCAAAGCAGAAGCAAAAATTACAGGAAATCTTGTACTGTGAGACAACCTGTTCTCAAAAGATTTCCAGCCCATTAACTCAAGAATCAGATTGTTTGGATTACGTTTGCACAAACAGCCAAGCTTTTCAGGTGCTTATCCAAAAGGCATTGAACCAAATCCTTTGAGGTTTCCCCACTTACTTCATATATTATGCAAATATTGACTAAATGTGGAGACAAGAGCAAGATGGGAAAAATCTCCTTGCCCGGGACAAGCAGTAGTTTTTGCTGGACAAGTAAAGCTATCATGCTTTCTGCTGGCTGGATAAAAATTGCAAGAAGAGGGAAGACTGGCAATGCTGAAGGGACAGAGGGTGACCATGGGGCTGGAGAGGGGCTGGAGCTAGGAAGAACTGAGCTGCTGGAGTGGTAGGAAGGGAAAAGCTGAGCATGGCTACAAAACCTTGTGACAAATTATGAGAAATACAGATCTTTTTGAAGAAAATAATATGCTCAGGGATATGATGCAGGGTAAGAGGCATTGGGCAATACAATCCGTGTACTGGCACATGACTGGAGCTGACCTCACAGCTATAGCTAGTGGCTCCAGTAGGAATCATGGACGTATCGAGTGGCCCATCCAGGAGAGCGATGCTGCCACTCCTCATCTGGAATGGAGACTGTTAAATCTTTGTATGTCGGATGGTGTTTCACAAAGAGGCGATATAGGCTGCATAGGAGCAACAGGTAGCTGGGCTGAGCCATAAAATGCATGCCAAGCTGTTGATTAACTTTCTGTTCTACCTTATACACTTTACTCCTCAGCGTTTGTAAAAAAGCATAGATCAAGCTATAATGTTTATTTTAGTATTGTGAAGTATTTTACTATGACTATGGGAAATGCATTTAAACAGTGTCAGTCAAAATTTAAGGAACTAGACAGGAAAAATGTTATCCAAAGCTATCCAAAATCTTTCTGTAACGAGTCTCTTCTGTGTGAGGAATTTCCATTGCAACATGCAACACACACTTTGACCATACTGTCAAATTCACTTTAATGAAGGCATCTCAAACATACTATTTGTTATTCTATAGGTTCTTACTTAATGCATTAAAATTGTATGTTAACAAGCTGATACGAAATATAAATCTTTAAGGTGAAACAACCCATCTCTTTTAAGACTATTAGCCCTGCTTCATCTAAAGTATGACTTGCAGTAACACAGAGAGGACGTTGTCAATATGAGGTTGTCCTACAAACCCTCTTCCTGAGGAATAAATATATAATAAAGCATTGGCACGGCTGTGTTTTTTAGTGATTGTAAGAATGATCAAGCAAACAAGGCATATAAGTTCACGTTGCCTCATGATATACTGCTAAGCAAAGACAGAAGTATCAAGGGCTATAAAGAAGCTCTGTTTTGACTTGACTAAAGAAATTTTCTGCAGATAGTTAAAGAGCTGATGGAAAGAGCATAGAGTTATTCATAAGTGGACTAATGGGCCATGCAATAAGAAGTCAAAATGTTGCTTGTAATTCTAGTTAGCTGGCCTGACCTAAGAGAGCATGGTCAGCTTATTTCCACCAAGCTTTAGGCATTTACAGGGTAAGCATTTAGGACCTGCAATCACCATAGGATTACTTTCCTGTCAGTGGAAAGAAACAGACGTTTCTGGGGAGACACTCCTGATCATTTTTACTTATATACTTTAGGATAAGATGTTTTGTGCCTTTATAGTTATTTTTCTTGTCAATGACTATAAAGGAAGCAAGGGGTAATAGCTCAGCATAAGTGACTGCACTCATGATACTTAGTTGGAGGAATCCTCCTCTCCCTCACTTTAGCTGTTAATATTTTTAATGTTCATTTTATCTTGCATCAGCTATGGCATCACAAGATATTTTGTGTGAGGCACTGAAATTTCCTAAATAAGCTTATAAGACATGCTTTGCTTTCTCAGTGCATAATGAAAAGCATGGACAAATATTTTGCATCTCCTCTGAAGACAAAGGGGTCATTTTTTGATCAGCTCTGCCAAGCTGTGCTGACTGGTAGAAATTATGCAAGTTACCTTGTCTTCTTCCACAGAGTGTTTAAACATCTGTGTGAGAGGAATGAAAGTGAGATTCTCCTCTACATAGCTCTTTGATACCAATTAAATGTATTTATTGAGTAGCACACCACTAGTTTTGCATTTTAAAACTCCTCCAGGTAGACTGAGGTGAGAAGAAGCGTGGAAGATCATTATCATGGCACCTGCAGTGAATCCTAGTGTGCTGTGAGGCATCGCTGGGTGGGACAGTGCTGTTAGCGACATAAACAATACCACTCCAGAAAAGTTTGCCCTTCCTCTACCGCAGTCAGTGTAACTCATGGACATAAATACCAGTCTTGCACATAAGCCTACACTTCAGCGTTGACTCAGTTTATCTAACTATCTAACTAGAGTAACATATTTAACTTTTGAAGCTATTTATCCCGAGCTTACTAGGTTCTAGATCTCTCTTTTGAAGCCAAATCTCTATATGCAGCCTAAATATACTCTCCAACTGTGAAGGTGAGCTAGATCACTGACACGCATGCAGTGCTCTTGAATAAGTAGTTGTGGGGTTTTAAAGTAGTAAAGTTTGCTATAGTGATGGGTTGTTGATATTAAGCTAAGTGTATATCTTGGGAAGTACAAACCCACAGTAGATAGTAAGGGATCTGCTGGGTCGCTGAACACTGCCAACTGAAATCTCAGAAAACCATACTGTATAATCTCTCCATTAGAGGAATAAGCTCCATCTTAAAGTACGTTGTCTCACTGCTTTTTGCTCTTTTCATGCAGCAAAAAGCACAGGTGGCTTTAAACAGCCATCATAATGTGCAGGTATTCAGTGGATTTCCCACTTCCAGCACATGATCCCTAATGCTGCTGTCAGCACTGCTGAGTGCTCGGCAGAGCACTTTGGGTGTGGGTTCTCTCTAGGTGGAAGCACTTAAAATTAATAGCCTTAAATCGAACACCAAACCTTCTCAGACAAGCATCAGGTCAAATACTCTCACTCTTAATGTTTCTTACTGACCAATTTAAGAAACTCCCCTTTCAGTGCTAGGCTTTTGGGGCATCTTTAGAGATACCCAAATCTGTTCACTGACCAAATCTCCACTGTATGGGCAAGCTAATTTTGTGCCACCGGGCTAGGTATCTCATGTATAGGTTCTGCAAGGCCTAATACTGATATCTAGAGCAGACACTCTGGACATTTACTCATTTTTGTTTAGGGCTCTTGATAAATGTTGTTTAAACCAAGCATGGAGAAACCGAGTGTAGATTTTTCAGTCCTCAACGCAAAGATTGAAGTTTCAGCAAAACCAGAGCTGATGTACAGCAATAAGTTGATACTCAATTACTTGTTCCTATTGCAAAACATACAACTTACAACTAAAAAGATATAGTTGGGAGTTTTCCAATACAATGTTTTTCCTTATGGAGATATATGTTCCCCAGAACTGAAAACTGAAAAATGTAGTTTTCTTCAAAAACTCTTTTTTCTCCATAATACATTTTCCTTGTAGATCAGTTCAACTGAAACTAATAATTTGCATTTGTTGAAGAAGCAAGCAATATCTATTCTGAATCAATACTACACACCATTTCTCATTGGAAGGATTCAGAACCAAATGTTCTGTCCATGATAGAACATAGAGTAGGAATTCCAGGGCTGTGGATCACATAACTTACCCTTTCTACCAACCAAAATGAAACATGTCAGTGTGGGAAGGATAAATGGCAATCTTTGGCTGTTATGCACTAGGATCTTATTATAGACACAGAGATAATGAAACTAATGTATCCTGAGGCAGTGTTACTTAAAAGAACATCAGAACATGAGAATGTGCACTGAATTTCATTTACTGTGACTTTTTTTTTCCTGATGTGTTCAGGGCTAAGTTTCAGCAAACAATACCTGGTCTTAGCCTTAGATCTCAAGTTCAGGCAGGTGGCTGCAGGATAAGGTGACAGAAGGTTTGCCCACCTATTTGTGAAGCTTTTCTGTCAGGCAATCTATGTATATTTATATGATCCCTTTATCACTCAATATCACTGAAATACACAAAGTAGAAGGTAGACTATGAGGACCTGAAACCCCTATAAGTTTTCCACAAAATTTATATATCTGTTAAGAATATTACTGCTATATTTTAGGAATATATCTGTTAAGAAAATGGGAACAGCTGATCTGGAGGCCAATAAGGTGTACTTTTGGAAGATGATCAGACATTACAGTAAGCATGTTGCTCTTACAATTTTTATACTCTCTATATAATTGGATTTAGGTACATTCTGGGAGATGTCCATCCTCTCCTGGTAGACTAGTACTTTCACAATGCCATGTAGGATGCCTGCACTTATTTCATGACTTTATGTATAAACAATCAACACTTTAATGTTTGAGTGGGTGTACCACATGAACATTGCTAGGTATAGGAAACATGTTAATTCTCACAATTAGTAACATTCCTAGGGTCAAGGCAGGGGAAGAGCATTAATACACTTCATTAAATTTATTAACTTTTTTTTTCCCGCTTTCTGTCCTCTCTTATTTTACTCTCTTTTACAACACCTATTAAGTGTAACTTCTTCCTTATGCTTCAAATGCTATGCTGTCACTGGCAGTTATAAAGGGAAAAACAATATGAAAGGAAAATATCCATATGGGAAACCTTTCCTAGTAGGGTATGTTTTTATTTTATGGAATACAGAAAAGTAGCTCGAGACATTTAGAAGCAGATCCATCTTTCTCTGTGGAATCTTTGAAGGTTTTATGACTATAAAAGCAAAAAAGCTGTGTAGAACTCCATGTACATTGTCCTATGTGATATTTACTCTCTGTATTAAATTGGTATTCAGAAACTTCAGCAGGGACTGAGTTCTGTTATGCTGGTCACATTTCAAATGAATGATAAAGGGTGACTCGTGTTGTCATACCTTTCCATCTGGTTGGTCTACTAGCACATCATAATAGTTCTATTCCTGATCTGTGGCCTTGATCAAAATCCTTAGCTTTTTACTTGTTAAAACAAACAAACAAACAAACAAACAAACAAAAAACAACCATTACTCCTACACTTGAATGTGTCGGAAATCAACAGAGCCACTCACATGCAGAAGGGAAGTGTTCAGGTATGAAACTGTAGGTCATACACACAGCATCCTCTTCTTGATGCGCTTGTACCAGTTGAAAAGCCTGGCAGTGTCAGTTGGATGGCACTGCCCCTCTGTCAAACACACCCATGTTGCTTGATATTCTGGCTGAGCTCCTCGGGTAAGAGCCCCGAACTCTACTGTTTAAGCTGCCTTGTTTCTTTGGGCTTCTTTAGATTTGGAAGGAAGCATAAGGTGATTTCAGTCAGCAGATCTGACTGGTGGCACTAGTGATGGAACTAGTTTCGGGCGGAGTAAAATGCAAAGCTTTGAGATGGGCCTATGAGCATCTGAGGGAGGCCATGAACATACCGCCTTCAATGTTCTATTTCTGGAGTTAGAGCTATGCACTTGACACTAAAAAATAAAAGAAGCTGGTTCTTGTCTCTAGACTGATACTTTTAAAATGTAGAGATATATAATTTAAATACATTGAGTCTTCCAGATGAGGGTCAAAACCAGCCTACTGCAATCATCTCTGCATACTTATTAAAAGTTATCTCAAGAGAGGAGGAGATTTGGGTAGAGGTGAGGAGCAAATTAGTGGGTGTGAAAGGAATAGTTTGAAACTTAAGGAGAGACATGTAAAAAGTATTTGATTTGAGTAGCAAATGCTCAGCTAGAATGAGCAGCAGTGAAAATGACAGCTGTAAAAGACAATCCTAAATTTGATGAGGAAGGAAAGCATCTGATGGGAAGATACAGGCCACAGAGCAAGACTGATGGTTTCAGCAGCAGAACAGTGAATAGAATGGATTACAAGAAGCATGCTGCAGGGATCCCTGAGAGGAAGAGAAGGATCAGTGTCAAAGCTCAGGACCAGTCTCTTAGGTGGCAGAAGGAAAGATGGGAACCTGGATATTGAGGTGAATAAGAACATCCTAATATGTACTTACAAAAAGTCTTTTGTTAGGAAAGGCTTCTAAAAAATACCTCTGTCTAGATAGTTGATATCTACTTATACTCATCCCCATGTTTTTCAGTGTCTGACATGTAACCTGCTTTTCTTTGCGACCCAGAGAAGATCTAACTTTGCAGCAGTTCCTTGTAATTTGAACGAGTTCCCTGAGGACATAGGTTAAAAGTACAGTACATACTTGTAGGCCTCTCTCACCCTTCCCATGCACAGCAGATGTTTGTCTAATTGTACTTATTTACTAATCTGAAATGTAAAGTGTCCAAAAAAAATTGGCCACCCCCACTTTAATATATTCTCTCAACCTTCCCTGGAGGCCCATCCAAAAGAGACCCTGAATGTTTGTAATTTGCTAAGGATTCAATAATTGCTAGGAAATAATGGCTTTGGGCACATACATCCCTTTTCTCCCTCCCTCCCTCCCTCTCCCAGACCTTGTGATCTTGTCTAGCTTTGTTCTGTCATGTCAACTTCTTCTGTACTTACTAGGGTTCAACTTGTAACTTGTGATGGTGCTGCAGAAGGTATCCTGGTCACCTTGAACACTTATCACCCTTTTCTCATGCTGTTTGCTGTTTCCATGGAAGTCTGTGATCTGTTTTATTCAAAGTATAATTTGTAGAATGTTTGCTTAGAACAGAGGAAGGGAAAAATAAATTCTTCAGGGCAATGTGAAAGAAAATATACTCTAGATTTAAAAAACAACAACCCCTTTCTAAACCTCAGTCCCTTACTCTACTGAATCCCCAATTAATATCAGCTCTGTTTAGGACAGAATTGTTCAATGACAACACAAAGGAAGACATGTCAGGTCACAAATGCAGAACATGAAATATCTCCACTCTTGTTAATTACGACCTAGTCTTGCTGAAAAACAGATGGAACTGCTTTCAAAGCTTTGTGTGCCTGTGTGTGTGTGCATATGTATGTCTGTCATACAAATGGCTAATTCAAATCAAACTTGGGATTCTAGTCAAGACAACAGCTTCACTGCCTGAACCAGCTTGTTTCTTCACTCTTGTCATTAGCAAAAAGAAGACTGCAATTAAGTTTCATTCAAGTCTAAAAGAAAAAGAATAAATCCTGTACTTACTGCCACTATGCCATATCTACCTGTATGACAAACATATGGAGAATCACATACTCTGGGCCTGATTCTGCTTGAAATTTCACAGGTAACTATAGCATCTGCAGCTTGGATAATGTAGCTAAAAGACAAAACCACCTCTCTCCTTTCTCTTCTTTCTTGCTAGAGAGCTACAGTGTCAAGCTTCAGTTATACATAATAGGGAAAGAGATCTATCTGTTTATAGGGATGTGCAATGCTAGCTACAGTGCTGGTACACTCAGGAAAAAACCCACATGCTCCCCAGCTATAAGATACAGTCAAAGAGTGGTGTACCCTCCCCCCATTCCCTCTACAACAAAAATCATGACCAAAAACATTTTAAATATTTCAGGAAAGTAGATCTAATTTAACACTAACTCTTTCAGAAAGCCCTTTCTGCAGTTCACTCTTAGGAAGTGTAATGAATTCAGAGGGGAAAGTGGAATGGAACGTGTAAGAACAGAAGTAGGTGGCTCCAGACAGCAACAACAGTGTTGCTAATTGAGACACTTACAAAAGAGTGTCATATATGTCATTGCATTTAACTTACCCCCCAGAAACACCTCGAGAAAAATCTAAAAGGCTAAACTGTCTTTTTTTTTTTTTTTTTTTTTTCTTTTCATCTTGCAGCTGCTTTGTAACAGATCACCTCTCCTGCTTCTTGGAATGGATGCTGTTTAGAAGTATTTACAGACAAATACTGTCTTCCAGGACCACTGACACTGGGACATAGGCATTAAGTGGAAATTAAACAAAGCAATCCCAAATGCAACAGAATGATCAGTTAAAAAGCAGGAAGGTAGTGTGCCCTCTACCTTGCCCCAGCTACGTGCCACTCTAATAGCTTTCTTATTCTGCTTTCTTCTGCTAACAGACTGGAAGACATATGTCACTTTTCCACCTTAACAGTGCATTTTCTAGTTTGTTTGGATTTATGTCATAACCTTAATGGGATTTAAATGGAATTTTTATATGTGAATAATATTCTGAATTAATGCAAGAACTTTAGGTTGCTGTGCTACTGGCTTGATTTGCATAAAGGTTTTTAAATATGAAAGAAGAATAGCCAGGCTATTGTAAATGAAAAAAAAAGGAAAAAAAAAAGAAATAATAGTAAGAGAAGGTGACAACACCCAAAAACATTGCCAAAGGGTTAATTCTCCAGCACTTAGGTGCAATAGGGTGTATAGGGTGTTAGAGAAAAGCCTGAAGGTGGTGCCAGTCATGAATATTTAGCTATTGGAGGGTCAAGGGAAATTAATTGGTGCAGCCAGCAGACTGATGTCATAAGGCTTACACTTTACCATAACGTATTTCCTGTTCCAGTGTACTTTCTGTGATTTGTAAATGAATGTGTAGCTTACAGGGCATTTACATACACACACCCACGTATGCAGATAAGTCTATTTCCTGTAAATATATGCTATATCACAGATTTGGTGAATATCTATAAATTATATAATGCCAAAAATAATTAGTGTCTTTCACTGAAAAATGTACTCTTATGCAATTACATATTATCTACATTTTATATACAGTATGTTATCCCTCTCCTCAAGGCACTTCCCAAGCATTGGTTTGTCTTTAGTGTATTGTAAAAGAATACTCGTACTTATTTATTTGCTTTTTGAGAAGGTCCGTTGGGGGCCAAAGAGCTTAGCTGATTTGTCCTGACAAAAGCGTATTTTGCGGCAGAGCTGGGAATAGAACTGCAGTTCTTCTGACTCTTGGTCCTTTCTCTTAAACAAAACATTGTCCTTGCTGTTGTTCCAAGCCTTAATTGTGCGTGAGCAGCTTTGAGTTACTGATGTGGGTGCAGCCAGTGAACTTTCCTGCTGGCATGCTTTTCATTCTTAGTGCACCATTATTATTTTTAAATGAATTATGTATATAACACCCTTGGTGTACAGACTACTCTGCATGTGAATAATAAAACACCATCTCTGCTCTGAGAAGCTGACAGTCTAAGGGCTTGATCCAGTAAACACTTATTCCTGGGTGATTTGCTTAGCCTACTACCATAAGTAATCTGTTGATCTGGCCCCAAACTAATTAGATGACTTGACAAATAGGAACAATAGGACATGCTGGGTAGTGAAGGAGGGAATGGAGGAGACACAACAGTACATAAAGATTTTGGAAGAAAGAGGATAAACACAAGCTGGCTTGGATTTGTTTCACTTCTAAGTGGTGGTGTCTGTGTGGAAATGCTTTAATTCTTGCACTTGGGCTATTGAGTTAAACTGTGCTGTTCGCAAGCAATTAGCTCCGTGTCCGGAACAGGCTTGTGCTCAAGGGAAGGGAGGGCGATGCTTTTAGAAACGCGCTAGCTCCCTGCCTGTAGGGAACAGATCTGCAGCGAACAGGGGTAGGCAGGAGCTTCCTGTGAAAAGAGCTTGTCCTGTGTTGGAGTCAGAGTATGCAGTGCCAGGATACTGGCCAGTACTGGATGGCAAGGATTCAAATACTGTATTTGAGCTTTGGCATTTTATGTGCTAGTATAAGTGAGTTAACAGCACTTTTTCAGGCTTGAGAGCTAGCTAAACTTCTGTTTGAACATGGTTAATTTGTGTTGGGTATTAATATTTTGTTGCAGCTATAAGATAACTGTGCATCACTGCTGTAGGTGATGCTCAGAGCTGTGGAGGCCCCTGATGACCCTGTTTGCATGGGAGTTGAACTTGTGGGCTGCTATAAGGTATCAGAAAAAAAAACCTTATGCATTCTATCCGGAAGGCGACACAGGGCAGATTATCAGAAGAGCTGGGGCTATGAAGGGTGGAAGTGTAGAAATACTGGTAACTAGCTTTGAAAATCCTTGACTGATGGACTTCTTAGTACGATGCTGATTAGAAAGTCCCTTGAAGCAACTTTGTTGTCCCAGCTTCTGCTTACATTTTCCAAGGGATCTGGGCTAAGGGACGCTGGAATAGAAAAGTCCACTCATAAGCATGGCCAAAATGATTATCCAAAATGGTTATCCGTAGCTCTCATTTCACTAGCTGGTGCTGTTTGAAGTGTAAGAAGGGTCACAGGTAGGTCAGGAATATGAGAGTGGTGTTTATTCAGCTGATTACTGTGTAGGAAAAGGCTACATATATTTCTCTAACTTGGTCTCGAAGGGAAAATTTTTCTTAAATGCAAATACAGGTCAATTCTGTTCTTACTCTAATGGTGAGTAAGTAGGGAAAAAAATGTGTAAAAATATCAGGGTGTTATGGAAAATAAAATCTTTACTGTAAAAAAAAAACCACAAAGCTTGTTTGTGTTATTTTATTTTTTTCTCTCGTGCCTAGAACTTGCAAGAAAGCATTCTGATGTGCTGTCATACCCAATGAAACTAAAGTATCGCACTATACATTTCTATTTTCTTTTCTTTCCTTTTTATTTTTTTTTTAAGGAACATATATATGTATATATATAAAAATCTGTAGGGACAAAAGTTTAATTATGTCTTAGTTTCTTGCTGTGATTTTGAAATCAGTACTTTAGTCTGAATAAGCACTTGGTGGGTTATAAAATGACATGATGAGTATTTCTACTTCTCATATTAAAATCTAGTTTCTGTGAGGTAATTGGCAATAATGGAGTTGACACTGGATTAACAGAAGTGACCTGAGCTGATATCAAGAAGAGGATTTTTTTTTAAAATAAATGAAGAAATGAAATGTAAAAAAGAGTCATACTGTGGAAGAAAATATACGTGTGACTGTAAGGATTCATCCATTCATGTTTTGCATGCCAATAGGACTGCAGATGAAGATATCTAATAAGCTAAAACCCACTAAGCATTTTTTTATCCCAGTGTAATTTTATGAACACAAGGATATTGGATTGTGTAGAAATATGAGTTTCCATCAAAAGTACATCATACAGAAATAATTGTTTTAAAACAGTGCATGTGAATAGATCAGTCTTCAGAGAGATACTCATCACTTTGTGATGATAATGACAGATGAAAGTGGAGATCAACACAAAGGCCAGAGACTTCTGAAGCACTGTGGACAGAAGGACAGCAAGCAGCCAGAGCACTGAGGAGTGACTGCAGTATTGTCTAGGGGTGGTAGTTAGACAGATACAGCGGGGCCAGACAGGGGCCATTTGGATGAAAACTGTCTTGGTGAGACATGGTGGAGCTTGCTTTTTGGTATGCAAGGGATTCATGGAAGGGTCTGCCTCACCTCTAGGGCTCTTCTCATTTCCTGGAATATCGTGTGGTAGAGACATGGCCTGTTGTTCAGACTGTATGTGTGTATGTTTCTGTCATACCATATGTTTGTATTGTTCCCCGGGTAAGCCAAATACTGCAGAATGCTTTCACTTGTACTGGCAATTAATTAACAGGTCTTTTTTTTTGAGTGCAGATTTCACAATATATTTTTTAAAGAATTCTTCTTGGCTTGTGAATAAACACATTATTTCCTTTGTAGATACCCTCTTTAGAAAGGCAAAATAGGAACAAGTATGTTCAGAATGATCTCTTTTCCCTGAGGGATGGTACTTCCATGTCAGGAATCAGATAATTTCTATTCCTGTGAGTTCTGTGCCCCCTTTCAGCAATGGGCATAACTAGAAATGTATTTCAAAAAGACACATAATCTCTGTGGTTGCAGAGTTTAAGAAATCCAGGGAAGTTGTGTGAATCAGAAATCAGCACCACCATTACCCAGTTAAGGATGGGATTTATCTGTACCATGTACCGAAAATCTTCCTTTTCCAGGAAAAAAAAAAAAAAAAAAGAAAAACATATAAATACACAGAATTCCCACATATAAACTTTTCCCTTGCCTCCAGTTCTTGGTCAGAGTAATTGGCATTTGTGTTCTTTCATTTATACAAGATCACTCAGACAGACTGAGAAATGCTGAAGATCAAAGTTTGTGAGACTAACTTATGACCAGAAAGCTTTTAGAATTTAGCTTTCTGCTGAGTAATACTGATAGATGAAGAATTAATTGTGCTAACTGCTTTAGGGAGACATATCTAATCACTACCTCAAAGCAGTTCCCTTTTGACAGGTGTTGAGACTTTCTTGAAAAAAATGAGGGAGAAAACAGGAGGGGGAGCAAGATATTAACAATATAAAAAGTGTTTTATAGGAGAAGAGTTGTTTGTTCATCATGGGTAAGTACTGTAACATTTTTCTCAGATCTCTGTAACTCTTTTGTAACACAAACAAATTCTATTTCAGATCACTCTCTGCTAGATGGAAACCAGTTTGCTTGCAATGTCCTATGTGTATGATCTCCAGTCTCTTTACGTACAGAGATTTTTGTCTTGCCTCTTCTGTTTTGATCTTTAGGATTCACTGTCAACCACTTAATGTATGAGCATTGTAGTAGTGTGAGCATTGTAGTGTACGAGCAATGTAGCACACCATTCATGGCTGTTCTTGTAAGAGTGACAGTCAGAATGGTGTATGTGTATCCATACTACGACCGTATACAGAGTAGTAGGTGACAATAGGAATATCCCAAATATTCTTTTGCTCAGATATTTTATTAAGGTATTTTTATTAAGATGCCTTTATTTACTAGTGTTTTACAGTAACATAGCTTTTTATGGATGAGTTTGGAGAAGAATGGTCATATGATAACAATTAAAAGAGTAGGAATAGAAAAGAGCTCTGTGGGATTCCAGAATCACCTGACTGCTAGAGTAAAATCATAGAGCTGGCTCATCCACTGGTGCACAGTGATTTCAGTCAAGCAATGGTGATCTGTACCAGCTGAGGATTTTTTGCTTGTTCATATCTTTTTATTTGCGGATTGTTCCTTTTCCATATTTGGCTTTCATGGGCTTAGGAAATTGTCTGTATGGGAGGGTATATAAACTGGGCAGATAAGAAGAGAAAATGCTTGATAATGGACACAGGAGAGGGAATCACAGAGGGCTACAGAGCAGTTTTCAGCTCTCTCTGCTCCTTCTTCCAGTATCCTTTTGCAGTTCTTGGCCACCTTGCTGATTTCTCCAGCTGAACTGAAGTTTTATAATATCTACTTTAGGGCTGACAAAGGGCTAGCAACAGGACATTCCTTGTGCTTGTAGAGTCAGAATGAAGCTTGGGATTTGGTGCAGAATTATTATAACAATGATAAAGAAGAAATTCCATGAATAATATATTTGGCACAGTTCATGGGTCAGCCTAAAAAATACAGCTCTCTTTTCATCATTTGCTCCAGCTGCTCTTAGAAAGGTCTTAATGTGGAAAAAAAAAAAAAAAAAAAAAAAAAAAAAAAAAAAAAAAAAAAAAAGCCTTTCAGCTGGCCAGTGGGTTATAGACAGATTTCTTTCACATTTACTATTTCAGTGTCATACAAGTAATGGAGTTATTGTCAACTTGTTCACACTGACTCCTTCTACTTCTTCTCCTCTGTTCTGCATTTATGACATGCTATATGGTCTCCTTGTCAAACACTTTGGTCAAACTGTAGACTTATAAAGAATGGAGTTTTCAATAATTTTTATGAGCTCACTGATTACATATGATCTTAAAAATGGATATATTGAGAATATAGACTTGAAAATGGTTACATTGAGAATGTAAAAGAAAAAGTTAAAAGGCAGAACACAGGTATTTGGACATCTGGAAATGGAAGGACATTGTTTCTAAGGTATATTTGACAGTTTGTTTTGAGCATGGATTGCTTCAACAAAGGATATTCCTATGTGATTACTCTAAACTCATGCTGAAATCATTCCTAGGAAATGTTTTCCCTTGGGTTAGTAAATATGGTGGTGACTAAAGAAGAACTTTTAGTAAGGACTCAATTCAGGCCTGCATGGATGTTGGAGGTAAGAAAGTCTGCTATACTGAGTGTTAATCCATTTAGTCCTCCAAATAAGGACAAGTTAACTAAAGTCTTGTTCCTCTCAAAGGAACCTGGTTTAAAATGGTGTGAAATGACATCTATCATTTTGGTGTGGCTGCGATTATAAATCAGATTGTTCTTTGTGGTTTACAACCGGTTTTAATTCTGATATTTTCTTCTCTGAAAAAAATGCAGCTGGAGTGTTTGTGAAACCTCATGGATCATAATCAGAAAAAAAAAAGTCAGACAAACTCTATGAGTTTGATACAAGTTATGTACAGCTTTAGTCAAAACCTTGGAGTATACAAGACTAAAAAGTTAAGTCAAGAATTGTCCTGGATTGGGACATCCTTTTTTTTAAACATAAGCAATAGGAGAATGTCTTTTTTCTTTTTAAATCTTAAATAATAGCAAGATGGGTAATGAGGGATGTCATGTTTTATGCTTGCATTCTGGTAACACAGTAACAAAGGGAGAAGCCTTATGTTGCTGATCAAAATTAAGCAAGGAATATATCACTTATTCAAATTCCTAGATATCAATTATGTGACTTCTCACACCCATTTCAAGTAATGTTACAGAAAGCTGAGGTCTTTGACTCTCTCTGACTATTGCCGACCTTTTTAATATTACTGGGCAACGTGCCAAAGTTTCTTTTCTATATGCCAAGACGGTAATTATTGACACATTTTAGATAGAGGGTTTCAAGGAATCAACATCAGTATTTTTTTCACACTTGTAAACTGGGTATGTGACTATGAGAAAGAAATACAGAAATCCTTGAGGAACATATTCCTGAACATATGAAGACTAGAGGATACCAAG
Source organism: Nothocercus julius (assembly GCA_013398735.1). Classification (NCBI taxonomy): domain Eukaryota; kingdom Metazoa; phylum Chordata; class Aves; order Tinamiformes; family Tinamidae; genus Nothocercus; species Nothocercus julius. The sequence continues at coordinate 1,215,233 of VZSV01000181.1, read as the reverse complement.
AAAGTTATCCTTAGGTAGACAAAATAACAGTAGTGTGTGGATGCCTGGAATGAAAATCAGGCAGAACTATTTAAAGAGAATAAATCTGGTGAGGAAGAGTGGGAGTGGGTGAGAAAACTTTTGTGATACAAGCAACATTATCTTTTAGGACTGTAAGCACAATATGGATCCAAACTTCTGAGCAGAAAGGGCCTGAGGAGTTCTACTGCTCCAGAGTCAGCCTTGGGGCTGGAGAGGAGGTGATGCCACACAATAAGGAACTCATAGTGGTCAATATCTCTGCTCCTGAGACTTTTACACCACATCTGTTCATTGGTGGCATTTTACCACTTAATCTTCTGTTTTTCTCACATGCTCTGGAGCCAAATTAATTTGTTTTTGTAGGTGAGATTTTCAGGGTGAAAGAGAGATGTCTTATGCAGAAAACAGTTTTTGGACTTGACTGTGAAGGGGCCAAAGTTCCTAGTCATTCCAATCCTGTTCAATGTGAATTTTCACACTAGGACTAGAAGTTATGCTGGGCTCCTCTCCTGCGTGTGTGCATGTTCTAGCTGAGAATGACAGCTTCACTAAGGAGCATGGCAGTCTGGAGATTGCCATTAGAGTTCATACTTGGACAGCCACGGGCTGCAGGGATCATGATTTCTCTCCTGCTTTTCTATTTCTTGATATAATTGCACAGGGTTATAACATCCTTCCCCTTGCTTACTCCTTTGCTAAGCTCAATGTGTTCAGCTTTTCTTAATCTTCTATCATGTATCACAATGCAAGAAACTCTTTTAATGTGAGCAAATAATTCCACAAAAAAAAGTAGAACTAGCAAAGCTTTAATGCCTACAGATTTTTGTTTTGTGTGTGGATCTGCTGCTTTCTAGTAAAAACTGAGTTCCCGTTTCCATGTCTTTCTTGGTAGCACTTCAAGAAGACCTCTCTCAACTGCCATGAATTTGATATCTTTTGGGATTTTTATACAATTTTCAAATGTGTTCAAAGTTGTTCAACAAGCTTAAAAATTCCAGGGGATGAAAAGCAGACTGACAGACAGACAGAGGGCTGAAGACAGACAGTGAGTTGTAAAAGTCTCCTTTCTTTAGGAAACCCATTAAAAAGACACAGGGAAAAGTTTATGTGATAGGCGTTCCATAATTTGAGCTCCCTCCCTCTGTCTCTTTCCATACAACACAGCTCAAAATTTATAGGTTCAGTTTCACCAGAGTGTTAACTAACAATGTTAGCCCCACTGAAGTTATCCCTTTTCGAGACAGCTCAGCTCAAATCTCTGACCAGGGAGTGGGAAAGGCTTAATTTAAATAATGTACAACTTAACATTTTAAGACAAGCTGAGATTGGCGATGATTTACCCCAGAAAATGGATCTTAACCTGCAGCAGCTCAGGAACTGACTAACACACAGTTCAGATTCCTGCACAGCGTGATGGGGAACATCGGGTAGGGAGAGTGACCCTGGCAGCTTTGCAGGTGAAACGGCCTCTGCACGTTATCCCGCGCCCGCCTGCGGCAGCGCCCCGGCAGCTCCAGTTGTGTGCTGTCAGCAGGAGCGTTTGCATCAGCAGCACAGGATAGCAGAGTCTTTACTGCTTTATGAGCTGGAAGGTCAGCTACACTTGAGCTTCCATCTACCATCCCCTGCCCTCCATTAAGTTAGCTGCCTGGAGCTTAAAGCACAGTTTAATCTGTGATAGAAACTTATGGGAGTCTGCCCAGGGGCAACACTCAAGCTATACCTCAAACTAATTCGACAATCTCCATGAGACAGCAGGGGTTTCTTAAGGAAGATGCTATATGGCCAGAATGTGTCTATGTAGCCCAGAGTAGCTCTTTCTGGTGCCATGGCAGTAGGATGAGAAATTCATAGGACTAGTCCTGACCCTGGGATGTTTGTGATGGAAGTAAACTGCTTACTGAAAGGACCGTGCACATTGCTGTTTAAATTAAAGATGCAGTTCAAATTCAGGCATACTTAATAAACTTAATAATAAAAGAAACTTAATAATATTTAATAATATTTAATAATAAAAAAACCAACTGTTTTACTATTATTTAAAAGCCCCACTTGTCAATGCTGTGATGGGTGTGGTCTGTAGCCATGACAGAAGGAAAAACTCTAAGTAGACAAGGGGCTAGGGAAAAGCAGTAACGCTGTCACAGCAGAACGGAGGCCCACTGGGGCAGAAGGCTGTGTCTGTAGCGCATCTTTGGCTCCAGCCTAAGCCAAGATATGCAGCCGGACTAGCCACTTGGCTGGCCTCTGGTCCAGGCTGAGGTCTGTCATCTCCTCAGTGAGAAGGCAGTAAAGAAGAGCTTCTCAAACCACCTCACAGCTGTTCACCCTTTCCTCTGTAGTCAAAATGACATTTAGAAGGCTGGTCTGGGTCCTCAGCAATGATTTAACTCACCTCTTTGACTTTGCACGAGCATGAGGAACTATTTGAGAAGATGAGGTCTGCTCTGCTCCCAGGCTGACATGGGCCAGACATGGCAGTGAGGGGCACTGGGTGTTACCCTGGGAGCTCCTGGGTGATTCAAGCATTTCTGGGGCTCCATCTCCCAGAAGAAGGAATATTGATGTGACTGGCACTGAATGAAAGTGAGAGCCCCAGACCAAGTCCCTGCAGGTTGAAGAAGAAATGCTTGCTACAGCCAGGAGGCAGAGCCGCATCCCTCAAATTTCGCAGAAGAGCCTTCCATGGGAGGGCCCATGCTGTTTTGCTCTCCAGCACACCTCCTGCTCTGCCCTCCTTCAGGCTTTACGCCTCTCCTTTAAAATGCTCTACCTGGGTTCTCTACAACCTGAGTAACAAACTATTTATGATCCCAAGCCCTTTCAAGATTCCTGACTTTGTGCTGAGTTCAGTGGGGGTCAGGAGCCTAATGAAGAGGCAGAGCTATTTCCTTAGATTGGGAACTTGGTGTCTGTGAGTTATCATCCCTAGTAAAATCCGTAATGTGGTTATTCATTGTACATTACACTGCCATACTGTTCATGTTAAAGTAATTAAAAGTGTTTGCACATTAATCAAGCAAATAAAAAAAAGTGCTAGTCAGCTGTATTTCAAAAAAGTTGAAAGAAAAAAATGATGCTGTCTAGATGGTTTGGATTTGTCAGACCTGTTCTATTATATGTCTGTAGCAGCAGGAGATAACAAAGGTAAAGATTTAAGGCAATTTTGACACCTTAAAGCAGAACTGTTAGCACCACATAGACTTTCAAATCCAAGGAGGATTCAGCCTGCTCACTTACTGTCTTCCACATCTTCAAAGGGACCATGGCTCTTTTTAAATCTTTCTGCTTTTCTGTGAAGCCATAGGAACCTATTGACTTTACAGGCAGTTTTAGTATACAATCAAGCAGAAAAAAAAAAAAAATGATGGTATGCTCTGAGGCTGTGAGTTCAACTTCTCATTTCTTTGTGTCACTCCCCTCCCTGTGCCAAGATAGAATTCAAAAGTGTAGAAAGAAATGGTGTGCTGTTTTGTTTTTTGACCCTTTTGTTGAGCCAGAATTCTCTGAAGACTTTCAGAAAGCCTTTGTTACCCCAAAGCTCTTCCAAATGTAGTTGGATTATGCTTTCCACAATAATGTTGCTTAATTATAATTAAACATACTTTGGATTCTGCATCTGTATGGAATGACTCACAGAAAGACATCACTCTTCTTGGAACGGCTCTGTAATACGTGGAGACTGGCTAGTTTCCACAGAGCGTATGTTTGCTTGCTGGTCAGTGCCTGAACAAAGCTCTGCCCTCTTTCCTTTCAGACTGAGTGTAAGAGCACTTACATTTCTCCTTGCTTAAGGAGCAGATAAGCTATTAGAACTAACGCTTAAATCACCAATCTACTTGGCAAAACTGGAAGAGTTGACGCCATATGTTCACAAGGATTTTCTTTGAACTCTGAAAATGCATACCTCAACTGAGTTTCACTGGGTTTGAAAAGTCAAGCTTATCTGGACATCAGGAAGAGCCAGAAGATAAACAGGAACAGATAACCAGGAAATGCTGGGACTGTGGTCCCCAAGGAGTGCTCCTAACATCCTCTCTGTCAGGCGCGGGCCTGGGATGGAGGCTTGAGAAGGTGCCTCCCAATATATGAACCCCCAGAGAGTAGAGAGATGAAGGACTTCGGATCCATCCTTTATACAAGCTATTACCAGTGTCCATTCCTTGGAGATATGAGCAAAAAGGTTGGGCAAAAAGGTTCAGTGTGAGTTAAATCTGAGGAAGACCTCAGAAAACCGCCCCCCAAAACTGTGTGGGAGCCAGGAACTCAATTTTGCATCATGGCCCAGGCTGACCACAACTTTGTAATCAGCTAGCCTGAGTGCAGCTCCTAGGGTGGAGCTGGACTAGTTTTGCTTCAGGAACATGCCTAGCCTTATTTTCTTCTATTGTATGAGATACCAGAACGAATCCAGAGGAAGGAGCTCAATTAGACATGATTTCTCACTCTCATATTTGGCCTAGTCTTAGTTCCTGAATGGTTCCCTGCAGTAAGCTTCTGAAAGCTTTGAATGCTATTCCTAAATGGTCAGGCTTGACTTCTGAATTGGCAGAGGCTTTTGATGTTGTCTAAAAAACAAGATGTAAAGATTAACTTAATTTGAAGGCATAAGGACCTAAAATATTGCAAGGATGACAGATACTTTTGGATGCCTCCATTTAGGGACTTCTATTTTGACACCTCTAGAAGAGGCTAAGAATTCTTGGAAGAGAGCTTAAGAATGAAAACATTTAAAAGCCCCTCATATTTCTGGGGGGAAAATATTGAACAGTAATTTCAAATTATGTGCTGAATAACAGAGAACTACTTGGTACTATGTTATCTAGGTCATATTAACCTCCATATAGAGGTAAGGACTAACAATATTAATTACAGTTTCAAAAGTAGGTAATGAAGGACTGTAAACATATTCAGCAGATAAAAGTGTCAGTACCTAACTGAGACAATGCATGAGATAACATAGGAGAAAAATCATAATCATAATAAAAAATCTTAATAAAAAAATCATAATAACAGCAAAGCATGTCTTTCTAATAGACAGGAGGCACTCGGAAAGCACAATTACTTGCAAAATCTGCTGGTGATGGATAGGTCTATTTTTATGGCCTGAAATTATACTCTGCCCTCTATAAAAATGAAGAAAGCGCCTACCCTGTTAAAAGAAGGCAGACTTTCTTTTCTACTATCTTGAGAAAAAAAAAAAAGAACAGTAAGCACTGAGATGGAGAAGTTTTAAAGAGAGAGTTTCATTCACCACTGACTTGGGCAAAAGAACTTGTTGTCCTCTCAAGATCCTAAACTTATTTACTGGGATAGTGTGACATGCCATGAGAAACTCAGAGCAAGGAGTTCATTTAGACCTTATGACTTCTGTGCCTTTTAACTTTTCACCTGTTAAATGCATGAGCCTCATAGCAGTAAACTCATAAAGAGGATTTGAATGAGAACCGAATAGTGTTCTGGGTTACGGGTTTAAGGAGATTGCATTCATTGAGCTGCAAATCAAACAGTTTGCTGTATGAGAAAGTAATCAAAAATATTGTGTTAAATGTCATCAGGATGCATGCAGTCTCAGCTTGAAGAGAGAGGAGAGCAATAGAGCTTTGCTATTGCCACCATATCCTGTGACAGGGGCCACATGTGTGAAGGCTGCTTAGCTCTACGAGTAGAGATGAGACTAGAGTATCTTCTCCCTCACAGTAAATGCTTACTTGGTTACTTCTACATCAGTAGCTTTCTTATAGCCCAGGACAAGACTTTATCCAATATACTGAACCTCTGTATCTTGACTTGGCATATCTGGAATTTCTGTAATCCAATTGTCCAAAAAATGAGCAATTCTTCTCCCTTCATGAAAAGAAGGAGGAACTTGGAGTCTAATATGATATGCTCATGTTTGGATATCTGGTAGTTTAAACTGCAGGTCAAAATTTCATGAGCCTTTGCCATCCATTAAGAAAGGACACCACATGTGTGCTTCTGCCCTTGTTCTCTGTAAGCTTCATATAGCATTCCTGGTGCTCTTCTGACCTGCAGCCACGTGGTCATCCCTCAACACTACCTGTAGCCAAATTCACACCTATTCATAGAATTCCAGTTTGCGTCTTTAACTATTGAGAGAGAGACTTGGGGACAATCAGTGTTCCTCAGTTAAGGCATAAGCAGCCTCATGTTTGACAGACATTGGACCGTCATGACACTCTCCTATATGTGTAACACTGATCTGTTCGTAGTCTTAATATCAGCATTCTGGGCAGGTTTTATGCTAAATCATCTTTCTTCAATGGTCCCTACTTATATTGCAGCAAATAAAAAGACTTATATTAGTGTATCAGGCAAATGGTTCTCTTTATGTCCTGCCTTCTCAATGTAATTATCTGAGCGAATTAAATGGATGGACTACTAAAGGTAGCCCTGAGACAGACACATGCTGTGGGGAAGCTTTTGCACAGAGGGAGCCTTATTCTGTCAAATCATTCAGTGTTTTGTGATATTGACTAAGTGAGGTCAATGAAATAACTTTCACCAGGGACTATAAGCAATGTCTGAACATAAGGCAACAGAGGTAAAAGATCAACTATGCCAGCAAACAGTCTGAATGAAAGCCTTAGTGTAGTTGATAGAAAGAACTTCAGTGAGACACAGTCCTGGTTACTATGTACAGTCTGTGGGAGTAAAGCACCTTTGGGCACTAGCCTGGGAGGCTGGCCCCAGGTTACTAGCAGCTGAGCAAAAAGGGAGCAGCAAGTCAGTCCTTCCTCTGAGCAGCTTACAAGGATAAGCAAAGAAACAACAGATGGAGATAGACAGATGGAGGAACACCAGGAAACACAGAAAATATTAGTCAGCATCATAGGCAGTGACCTCAGCATACCAGAAGTCTAAATGTTGACAAGTCTTTTGTAGGCACTACAGAAAAAAAAAAGGGGGCTTTATGGAGCATTTTAAAGGAAGAAAATGAATTAGTTTTGTAGATATCTACAAAGAGATGCTCCTGAGTGTCTGGGATACCAGAAAGCAAAGAATGAGTGTGTCTGAAGGTTCAATTTGAGAACCTGGCAGGCTGACCAGGAACTTATAGAGTTCAAGGCTCTTAAGAGGTTTAATCTCAGTGTAGAGTTAAGAGATGTTTGAAGAAGAGGGGCTAAATCATGATGTACCTTCCTCTAAAAATGAAAGAGATGATATTTAAAGCAGCAGTGTGGATAGATACGGGTGAGGAAAAGGCTGTATTTTTGAGGACAAAGGAAAAGAAAGATATATTTTTTGAAATACTGCAAGAAAATGAAAGGAAATGAAAGAGAAGAGCAGAGAAGCGAAGGTAAGGTAAGGCAAGGCAAGGCAATGTCATATGAACTGCTGATGAAAAAGTAGTCCCTTAGGTTGGCGGGATCCAATGGCTGGTTCAAAGGTAAAATTCAGCCTGTGGACATTTCTCCACAAGACATGGGGACCTGCTGTGTGGATGGTGCCATCTGAATAGACCAGTGTTTCTTTTAGCACAACTGGTTCAGAGCTTGAAGTTATTTTGTTATTTTAATGAGAAGGGAAAGAGAAGAAGTGGATTGTCTTGTAGCCATATACAATATAGCAAGACTTAGTGTTGTGTTTAAGTGCAAGAAAGAAAAAGTGCTCACAGTCCACAGTTTTCTTCAAAACAAGGCCTGACTACTGGCTGACAAAGAATCAGAAATCATGGAAAGCGGGGTGAATTAGCATTTCTGAGGGAGTGATGTTAATAAACCCGCTTGGACGCAGTCCTGTGCCACATGCTCTAGGCGATCCTGCGTGTGCAGGGGGATTGGACTAGATGATCTTCAAAGGCTGCTTTCAACCTCATTGATTCTATGATTCTATGATATTGAAAAAGATTTAGAAATCACAGAAAGTAAGCACAGAGCTCGGTGAATTTTGGGTGAAGAAGGTGAGTAAGCAGGCAATTCAAAGGATAGAAAGGTCATTGACTAGAAACTGATTAGTGGGGAAGGATGGAGGAGACTGCCAGATGGGGGAGAGAGAAACAAGCAGGAGTCATAGTTAGAATAGAAATGTGATAAAGGTAAGGGAAACAGAGAGGGAGGAGGGAAAATGACTCAGTGACAGTCCTGTTCAAAGCAGAAAGAATGGAAAAGTGGGAACAGTTGGAAATGGAAGGAAGCTTCTCAGCTAGGATTAAAGGAGGAGATGCTTTTGGCAGAAGTGGCATTATACACAGAAACATCTCCGTCTTTGTGGGAGCCAGGATCTGGAGGGACTGAAATACAGAGAAGTGGAAGCTGAGATAGAGATGCAATACATAGACAGCAGTGTTTGGGGGTGAGAAGAGGGAAGGGCAATGGATGTGAGGTAAAGAATGATAGAATGGCAAAAAAATACAATAGAAATTGGTACGTGAGAGAGTGGGGAGTGAGGGTAGGCAAGAACTGCAGATGTATATGTGGGCAGGCAATTAAATCAACACATCCTTTGGTTCAGTTTCAGTTTGGATTCAGTGGCAATGGAAATCATTCTGGTTTGATACTGTGCTGAGTTCAATAACATTTCAAAATAATTATGCAGGTTCAGCGCCTATTCAATAAAAATGAAATATTCAAAACAGTTTCTAGCTTTAGTTCAGTGCAGCTTCCTGGAGGCAGGAAATCTCGATGTGTTGCTCAAAAAAGCTGGTGGGAGTTAGACAAGGGTGGTGACAATATGAATGGGGAAATGGAGGCAATGGAGGGAGAAAGGATAAAAAGGGAAAGGAAAGGAGGAGGTGGCTAAAATGACATCCAAGTTGATAGTAAACAGATAGGGTTATAAAAAGGAAGAACATGAAAAAGCCTTTAAAAAAGAAAAGAAAAAAATCAGAAAGATCCAAGATGAGTAATACTTGGAAAAAATCCCATTCACAAAGGGTGCAAAAGATGTACCTGCCTCTTATGCAGCCAAGTAAAATGCAAAACAATGGAGCTGAAAATCAAGACTGAGGAAAAGAAGGCAACTCCTGGAAGAACTGTTAAACAGAAGAGCACAAAAAAAGCAAATGTCATCACAGATAAAGTCACAAAGGTAAAAGCGGCAGAGCTGCTAGTTCAAGCAAGTGCAAGCTCTTATTTTTACATATTTTGTAATTTAATATAACCTAATGATGTCTCAAACTCAAAACAATTCAGGTAATTCAAAGCTAATCCTTTGAAGACTGCAGGAATACAGTATATACATACGTTCTCTCAAGCATTCATTTGGCAGGGAGCCTAGAAAACGCTGGTGTTCTGTGAATGCTCGCACATAGCAGTGTGCTGCCAAAATTTCAACAAGATGGTCTGTCACAAATTTGCCATTGAATTGATGACACACCTAGTTGGCAGGCAAGACTGTTTGGAAAAGAGAATTTCTTTTCCATAGAGAATATTGAAAAATACCCTAAAACTCCAAACCCAGCACCTTTTACTCAAATTTTCTCACAATATAAGCAAGCAAACAAACAAAATCTTGAACTAAGAACTGAAGGGTTTTGTCGTTTTAAAAAAAAAGATTATTGCTTATATTTCTAGCTTTTTATTATTTCATATGGGAGCGAATGGTATTGCCTCTCTTCTCCTGAAACATGTGATGAGAGAAAGTCAAAGGGCAGGGCTAGACACCTACAACCTGGAAACCAGATGAGCTTCCTACTATTGCAAGTTTTTGACTTATTATTACTCTTTTTGGATACTCTGATGATTTTTTTTTTTAATTTAAGATTTTAGATATCCACCTGAATTATGTCCACTGAGCAAGTTCTGTAAGTCCTGTGCTTTGGAGGCAGGGGAGGTGGATGACAAAGTCAGTGGAGGGTTTTATAGGGTAAGAGAGAAGCCAGTTCTCAGAAGGTGGGAAAGGAGAGCTTGTGGAGGAGTTATTGTAAATTATTCTCCATCTGAAATCTATAGGGTTTGATCCTGGGAGATTTATTGAGCCAGTGGCTTAGTTTGGCGTGTCAGAAATCTTCATTACACAAGACAGAGATTTATGAGTTCTGTTGGATATTGACATACATTAGAAAAAAAAAAAA
>VZSV01000181.1:1128330-1204801 GCA_013398735.1 Nothocercus julius | reverse complement strand
AAAAAAAAAAAAAAAAAAAAAAAAGATACTGTCATTTCTATAGCTCATACTGAGATATAATTGTTTGCAATTAAGACACCTAATATTGTAGTAAGATAATGGTCTGTGCCACAAAAGTATCAAACACCTAAACTTGCACTGTGGGAAAATTGGTGTTCAAGTTAGTCTGCATTCCATTTACTGAAATGAGACAAAATAAAACTATTAGGAGAAATGAAAGTTAGAATATTGTGCTGGAGAGAAATAGTCATGGCACACATTATGCATGTGCAGCCTTCTTCAACGTTGTCCAGAATTAACTCTCAATCATGTATACCTGATACAAAAGCTTTGTGGATTATTAATGATGCACCGGTAGATCAAGAAATGTGTTTTGGAAAATAGAATTTAAGTAATGGATATTTCCTTTTGAAATATCATCTGATAAAGTGGGGATTACATATATGTGGTACCAGTTAGGACCTAATGATTGTCCTGTATATATTAAGAAGTATGGGTGTCAGTTCCCATATCCAGTTTGGTGAGAACTGAATACAGAGTGAATACATTTCAGAGCACCAGAAGCAGGCTGCCCAGAGAGGCTGTGGAGGCTCCTTCTCTGGAGAACTTCCAAACCCGCCTGGATGCCGCCCTGTGCCACGTGCTCTAGGTGTCCCTGCTTGAGGAGGGAGGTTGGACTAGATGATCTCTAGCGGCCCCTTCCAACCTCTACCCTTCTGTGATTCTGTGTGGAAAGAGCTGTACTTAGCTCCTCCAAACTGAAGAGTTAACATTTCTGAAGGGTAATGTAAATACTTTGAGGAGACTCCACAGAGATTAGTGGATTCAAGACTGAGAAGCTATTCATATTTTCATATTATAAATAATGTAGAATATTTAACAACTCCTTAATATTTATGTTGGTGGCACACTGGTAAGTAATACTTAGCAAGTCAACGAGAATAATGCCAGACAAAGAGGTAGAAATCTTTTGTCACAGATATATAATACTATTTCGCTATCAACACTCTTACTAGCCTCTAGAAGGCATGTTATTTGATACGTTGATTTGCTCAGGATTAGTGTCAAGTAGTGTTATTGTCTTGTACCTCTACATATACTTCTGCAAGTAGATATGTTAATAAAATATTATGTTGTATTGTTTAAAAATGTATAGAGATGCCATCTGGTTCAGCTGCTGTGTGGGCCAGTAAATGTTGTGTTGCTTTATCTCATTTTGGGACATGCTTGCCATTTGAATTTGGGGCTAATTGTGTATTTGAGAATGGAAAGGTTTTAGCTGCCTAGAAATTTTCTCTTGAATAGGAACTATGGTGATATTCTGTAAATATTCATTTTCTGTGTTGATGTTTGCATCCTAGGTGTTCTATATTTGTGTATGATTTTGAAATTTTCTACAATTTAGTTGCAAGCTAGCTAACTTCCACATTTTAAGATATTTGATTACACTACCACATTTAACATAAATGTTAAATTCTTCTGTAGTCCAGGTAAATATTTTTAGGATTGTAGGTTTATATTTTAGAAATATAAAAGCATATACATTAACACATAATAGATATCAATGACTTAGCTTCGCACAGATGTATATGGACTTATCCATTCTGGGAGTCTATCCCTTCTTAAAATGGAAAAACAATGAGGGCCAAAGAGTATCACCTGAAAGAGGAATCAAGGACCTGGATCCTATTTACTGAAAAGCAGGGTCAAGGCATTTAATCTGTTCCCCATCTTTTTTGTTGCCACCTGGTTCAGCTAGACCGTAAATAGAAACAACTCTCTCCTCCTATATGTTTCTAAAAAGTATATCACAACAGGATCCCTATCTCAGTTATGGCCTCTAGGCACTATCATAATACAGATAATTAAATATACCTCATGTTTTTAAATTGTTTCCAATCAATTTTTGTGTTGAAGAACTTCATACAGAATTCAGACTGTGTGGGATAATAATTACTTATAATTATACTTGGTATGATTCCTACAGAAGATGGGGGTTTATGTTGGTGTCACAGAGCTCATTAAGTTGCTTTGTATTAACTTTTATGAGCATTTGAAAGAAATGGTGATCTGGAAAATGAATAGGAAATCTCCATTTTAAGATAGGAGTTTTTGATATTAGGTCTGCCCAGTTGCTAGGGCAGGGATGTAATGTGAAATTCCAGTGGTACCTATTACAAGTGAGCTAAATCTGTCAACAAGTAACATTCCCATTAAAACCTTCTTTACCCAAAAGTATAACTGAATTTGAGCTTCAGAAATGAGGGTAATGATTTCTCATGCCTCTCCACAAAGGTGGGTCATACCTATAACAATAAAAAGAACTATTAACAGATACAGGCACTACCTTTTCAACAATCAGCAGCCTATGATGGTTTTAATAAGACAGTAGTGATGAAGTACTTTCACTAATTACAGTCACAATAACAACCTGAGATAGGCCAAATATGAGATCTGGCCAGGATGCTTTTCTTGTTATTAGTTTCACCTTAATCTAGTGCCAGCACCAAACTGAAAACCCTGAATATGTCCATTCATTTCAAAACGTCATAGGAAGGGGAAAATCATGTGAAAAATCAGGGCTAGCTGCTATGAAGAGGGCTACAGTCCTTCACAGACAAACACAGGTGAGATGGCCTGGTAGTAAAAATGTAAAATTTTCTACCCATGTGTCATAGAAGGAAGCCAGTTATGCTTCACCACTGGGTACCTGCAAGTAGGTAAAACTTTCACATCTGAATGCTACTTAGTGAATTTAGAGCTGTTGCTCTAAATTGCAGTGCTGTTTTTTATTGCTTTGTTTTTTGCTTCTTTTTTTAACAATAAAATGTAAATTGTTCCTACTGCAAAGTGACACCAGTTCTACCAGGTGCCTTTTGTCTAAAGCCTGTATAATAGAGCATCTCCGTTCGGAAAAACAAGGTAACTTACCTAAGAGTATTCTGTAGGAGTACAAACGTGTTCTCCAGGCAGTGGAAATGCAAAGTCCCTATTCAGTAGGGCTGCAGAAGATCATTATGTGAGGAGATAACACGGACTACTTGAACACAACGGAGGACAAATTGACTCCAAACTAAGGCTAAAGGAATACTTTACAAATCTGTTGTCTTGAAAAAAGGTATTCAAACTTAAACAAGTAATTAGAAAGGAATTGAGATATTTATTATCCACTCTTCCTCTCCTGAAAACTTGGCCAATGGAAGGCAGTGAATGTTACTCACTTTCAGATAAGTAGTGGCTGGTGAAAGATCCTCCTCTGAGGATGTTTGGCCCACATGAAACCAAGAACCAGGATCCTGTACTTTCCTTTAGTGTAAACTGGATTTTTGCAGAAAAGAAGGTGCCGTACTCTGAAGTGCAAGGAATATAGCCCCAGCATGAAACAGGATTCAGCTGTGTGTATCTCACGCATGGTGTGTGAGGCACAACAGGTCTAAATAGAGGAGTGAAGAAACACGAAAGGCCCAGCAAGCCAAATCTGGCCTTGGACAAGAGTATGCAACTGAGAATCTGCTAAGAATTGGGGAACAGAAATCAGACACTAATTTTAATTCAGCTGCAAATAATAACATCTATATGCTCAGGATGCAGCCCAGCTGGTGTTACAATCCTTAGTTTAGTCTGTTTTGGATGTGCAGTCAGGAAGAGAAAGAGGAATTAAAAACCTGGCTATCTAAAGCCTGTGGAAACTCTGAAAATGCCTGAGCAGGCAAGCACATGATCTGGAGATATTGCTAGGTGTGTAATTGCTAACGAAAACTTTACTTTATGGGTTTCTAAGAAACAGATTTCCAATCCAAATGTGCAGACAAAAGGATATACTCTGACTTGTAAAACTGCTAATGTCACACTCAGTTGTTAATGAGAAAGAGAAGTTCCTTATTCCAAGCTAATGCCCTCACTCCCTTTATCTCTCTCCTCACTTTAAGTATTTTCCCTGGAAATGAAAGTGCCACTTATCTGCATCTAAGAATTGCAGAAGGGCACTTTGGACTCAGACTTACCCAAGATAATCAGGGAATGTTGACCCTTCTCTCCTCATCTTTAAGAATTTGGGCTAACTGGAATGCTTACATTTTCTAGCAATTTCTTTTTTTTTTTTTTTTTTTTTTTTTTTTTGTATGGAGAATGAAGGCATAGGTGAGACTGTTACTAGGCCCATGGCTTTCAGGAGCAGAAAGGTTTATTTTAATTTTTTAAGAAAAGGTTCACTCTGTAAATTGCACAGCTTTTTACTGGAGACTCTATCCTTACAGTTTTCTTTTTATTTGTGCTTGAAGAACGTGCCCTTTAGTGTAATTAAGGAATAATTTGTTTCATTTTGAATTGTGGTAAATGGTATGGCATTCTTTTCATGGAGTTTCTGGTTCTACAATTACATTTCTGTAGCGCTGTCTAACAGTCACGAAAGATTATCTGTGTTTTCTTCTTCTGCCATGCATTTCTCTAATCTGCCTGGAACACAAATAGATCAAGAAGCGCAGCTTTGTAGATTGTATCAAATACTGCTGTATGTTACTTTGTAATTGTTGGGTCATTCTTGGATACATAGGGTTGACATATATCTCTATAAGAATTATTTCCAGAAAATATGTACTGTGCACAGTCAGAGGGGTGTTCTCTTTCTTCCTTTTAAGTTCAAGTTTCGTAATTAGAACAAGATGAACAATAGCATCCTCTCACAGAAGAATAAAGATGTGCTCAACTCCCTTTCTACTGCCTTTGAAAGATGAATAAATGGGTATTTTCTGCAGCCTTGCTTAAGCTTCTGTTCCTCTTCACACCTTGCTCCGTTTTTGAGCATTTCAATAGGGATGCGTGAACTGCTTAGATAAGAGCCAACTCCAGAAAGAACTTCAAAAGAAAAAGACGGGGCCAGGCAGCCTGGAGAATTCCTTTAGAACACAAAATGCAGGTATATTTGGTACAAAGTGTGGCCTTTGTTTTGTTATAATTTCAATGTTCATGTGCATCCATCTTCCTTCCTTGCTTTCTCTCCTTCTCCTACCCTTGTTGCCCTTCCCTTCTTTTGCTTCCCTTCAGGGGAACCTGTGATTCAGTAAGTTGATCATGCGCCTGTGACAGTGAAGCTGTTTCTCTTCTATTTCACATCTATACATTTTCAAAGAAGTACGAACTCGTGCATTACTTATGCTCTTGTTTCCGTTCTTTGGCATGGGGGATTTAGCTGAGTGACTCTTGTGGCTGTTAATGGGATTTGTTCAGCTAAAATCCTGTGCAAACCAAGTCTTTTCAAAAGAGAGAATTCCTTTAGAAGCACAGATAGACCCGGTTAAACATTCTTTTGATGAGATATAAGGTAAGATCTTAGAGCATATCTAACAATTAAAGAACCTGAACAACTTTTTACAAGTTAAAAGTGTTAATCTCACTATTATAACCATATTTCCATTTGACTAACTACTTCCTGCTGTGTAAAATTCTTCCTACAATTTCACTTAAAGTTATTTTTTATGCTTGTCTAGAATGACTGTGCTACGTTACTGCATGAGTTTTAAAGCTCAGCTCCACAATTATCAGAAAAAAATATTTTCCAAGTAAATGTTTCTTATGAAAATTGTCATTATCCATCAAGTGAGTTATTTCATGAGCAGTATTCACAGAGCTATGCAGATGGTTGATTGCTACAAAAAAAAAAAAATCCCCCTAATAAATCAGTTGAGAAAAAGGTAAAAATTAATTGAGATAATGTATATGTTGGATAATATTTGCCCAGCTGTCATTTGAAGGCTATCACCTTCCGTTTTGGTGGGCTTATATACTGGCAAAGCTATCGCTATATAAATAGCTCTGAGTTTATCTTGTGATCTGCCATTCTTAGTTGAAAAATGCCATATAAATGACCATTATTATTATTGTAAATCAAACCTTATTTTCATTTGGAGTAAAACATATAATGGCATATAATAGCTCAAGTAAGCAAGTCAATGGGGCTGTAGATGAACTGAGTGCCATGTGGTTTGATGTGTGCTCCCTGAGATAAAACCCAGGTTGCTTGGGTTCTAGGAATAAGTGTCTGTCCTCCTAGAGGCAATTATTTGCCTGATTTTTTTGTAAAGCACTTTAGTTAGTTTAGAGACTTTTATTGCCCAGAAAGAAAAGACTGAACTCCATCTTTTGGGTTAGTTTTTTTTTTTTGTTTGATTAACAGATAAAGCAGTAAAAAAGAATCCAAACAAAGAGGAGGAACACCATGAAACTCACTTTGCTTCTCACATGGTGGCTTCCCAAGTTAGGTCTTAATAGCCGTCTTTGTAAAACAAGACACTCACGTAGCACTCTCAGAATGGTGAGTTTAGGAATTCCACCTATAGGGATCCTCCTTATTCAGTAGCCTGGCAAAAATAAATCTACTAAATATGTGCAGGATCTTGTGTACTCGTCTTTTGTAGAAGAAATTTATGTGACACATCCTTAGCCTGCAATTCTTATTGGGAGGGATTAGAAGTTTCATGAGGGCCAACAGATTTAAAACAGAAGAGACAGTTTGCCTAATGCACTTAAAAGTACATGTTGGAGGAATGAGCTTTATGAAATATGGCACCCGTGAGAGGTGTGTGAATTTTGGAAAGCACTGTCTAATCTCTTTAGAGCTTATAACATCTGTAATGCATTCTACTACATGTATTTACATTCCTCCTTACCCCTTGTCTATCTTTACAAACTCCTTTTCCTACCTTAAAACGAAACAATAAGTTTTCCATGATTAGGATGAAATCCATTGAATAATGGATAATTCTGAGAATAACAGTCAATTTAGTGGTCTCTCACCTTAGAGATTTACGTTCACTTAAAATCTGAACATATTCAGTAGTGAAGTGTGCAGTGGCCAACATGAATTCTTGTTTAGATGGTCATAAGGACTTTTTGCTCTTTTTTCATACAAATGATTGTTATGACCATGTGAGTGTCAATAGAATGTCACTATAAACAGGATATGCATGCAGTGGTTGCTGTTTTGATGTCAACCTCTGTCTCAAAGTACTTAGATACATTTGCTTTGGGCTCTTCAGGTAGCATCAGAGAAAATATCTGAACGATTCCAGTCCTCTATGAAGTCAGTAGCTTTATCTGTGTGTAATTATTTCAACAAAATATATATTGAGACTTCTTGTGTATATTGGGACAAAAATGTTTCCACAAATATTTGATGGATTTTTAGTTAGACTGGAGTATATTTATGTTTATTCTTTGTTCAAAAACCACAAAGGACTGTATAATAAAACATAACCACAGTGGCTCAAGAATAGATGATTTTAAACTCTCAAATTTGAGTGATTATAGAAAACACAATTCAGTTTAATTTCTATGAGCACTTCTCACAGAAAACTGATTACAAGACTTTTGTTCATCCTGTCCTGAAATGTACCATGTAACCTCTTTTATCACAATTAAATAACACAGTTTTAAATCCAAACAGCATGAAAGATTTTGCTGTAGAACATCAATAGTTTTACCAATTGTAAATGAGCGGGAAATGAAATATAACTGGATATTCTTTTATGTAAATTCAAGCCTACGATTTAATTTTTGATCAGATCCTAAGTGCTCTGCACCTTCAGAGTTCATAGTAGTACTGCCATATCACATATATGGAACAGGCATAAGATGAAAGGGAAAGCATTTTTAAACTGTTGAAAAAAAAGGTGATTTTCTTTGGTACACACTGAATTAAAAACAAACAAAGAAACTTATGAATGGCTTAGTGACAAGTGTTCTTTCTTATCTATCTGGGTGATCCTGAATCTTCTCTTCTTTGGGACTCTTGAAAGAGAGATAGGAAGCATTTGGAAAAACTTTTTTTAAGCCTAAAAGGGTAAAGGTGAAAGGAAGGTAAGAGTAGAAGAAAAAAGGACAAAGGAGAAGAGAAATTAAAAGAGTAATTGCACACAGAAATTTTTGTCCTTTCTCATTTCTCAGAAAAAAAGTGACCTAAAATGATGACGAGGTGATGAAATGGAGAGATGCCACAGACATTAATGTCTTCCTCGAATGATCCAGGAATCTTACAAATATGCAGATAATCAGAAGAGCAACAGCTGAAGTTCATGATTGATAAATGCAAGGTAGTGCACATTCAATGGCTCATAGATAATGCTGAACTCACTATCATCACTCAGGAAAAAGAGCAGCGAATCACTGTAGACAGCCCAATAAAACATCTGCTTAGTGTGAAGTGATAGTTGGAAATGCAGATAAAACATTAGAGTAATATGGAAAAATGTAAAACCATTATATACATCAGTAGTATATTCTCAGCTAGACTATTACATTCATTTCTTGTCATCCCATTTGAGAAAGATAATAGAAGAGGCTTAGGGACCTGAAATGTAGCCAAAGCAAACTTTCAAAAATTAATCAATGAAAAGATAAGAATACAAAAACGTTTTTTAGAGGAACATTTATCATTGAAACTATACCTTGCTGTGTTACTTTTGGAATGAAATATGTGTTAAAAGCTAAACACCTAATCATCCAAATGATGACTGTGGCAGTTGCAAAACCTCAACATCTGAATGACAAAATGCTGTGTCAAGTGGGAGTGTGAGGACTCCTACCAGTCCTCAGGTATGCATGAAGCCTCTGTTTCATTCTTTCAAAATGAAACTAAGGAAACAGTGACAGAATAGAGGACCTTGACCCTAACTACCATTCACTTGCTCTTCCCTGCTGTGTTCTGCGGTATTTCAGAGGAGACCAGCCTCTTCATGTGCTGTAACATTCAGCTTGTGGGAGCCTGTGGCCACAACAGCAGCAAAACATAGTCTTTCCTCTTGAGGTTGGCAAAAGCTCCCACTACTTCTTGTGTAAGTAGGTGTAAGTATCAGGAAAACTAGGAATCAAAATACCTTGCTATGATAATGAAGAATAGCAAAATTTTATTTACCTGCATTTTTGTCTGGATTTGAGCCCACTCCTGCTGATTACTGCTATGTGCTTGCAGATGTCTGAAACAGGAATAAATTCTGTTTGTTGGGGAAAAGTTTTCCATCAGTGTGAAATTATCTAATGACAGAACTTCATAGAATTATGTGCGAGTTATACTAGCAGAAAATTTGACTCCAAATCTGTGAATTCATCAGCCTGTTGTTTGTATCTCTTTCTTTTTTTGATAGTAAAGTGCTAAAATATATTATTTTATGCTATTTAGGCTTGCCTTTGGTAATATGCTCCTTTTCTGTATGGAATTAACTGTAATGCTTTGTGTTTTTATTCCTCCACGCAGTGTACATACAACCCATCTTCCTATCCTTGTTCCAAGAGCTTGGCAGAGCAGTGCAACTGCGAATATTTTGAAATTTCTGTCATGAAAAATGAAGTT
This sequence comes from Nothocercus julius, assembly GCA_013398735.1. Classification (NCBI taxonomy): domain Eukaryota; kingdom Metazoa; phylum Chordata; class Aves; order Tinamiformes; family Tinamidae; genus Nothocercus; species Nothocercus julius. Next base: position 1,195,458 of record VZSV01000181.1, on the reverse strand, counting down.
TGTCTATTTGAAAGATTGTGATATATCAGTGAAGTCTCCCAAGGATTGGAGTCTGGTGATACGGAAGCTTATTGCCTGGAAGTTGGGCTATGTATTAACTAGAATCTGCTAAGCAGCCATTCAAAATTAATTAGGAATGATTATTTAGAGATAGAATGTTTTCCAAAGGTCTGTGGAATTATTTCTCTCTCTCTCTCTCACACACATCACTTATCTTTAAAACATTCAATGTCAGGTTCCTGTGGGAGGGAATAAAATAATATGGCTCAATTCAAACAGGAAAAGATTTGAAGATGACAGGTAGCACTATGTTGTAGGAGTTGGGGTTATTTTTTTTTGTTTTTGTTTTTGTTTTTTTCATTTTGGACAAATGTTTGGCACGATAAACTCTTATTACCAAAGATGAAAACAGAATAATTGCTTGTGCAATAGCCATTCTAATATTGCACAATTCTCAATAATAGATCTCTGAAGGATTTCTCTTTTTATACAGTGATTTCCTATGGCACTGCTATAGTATCCTTGTGTCCCTAGGCTACTGCTTTGTCGCTAACACATTAATCCTACCAAATGTCTGTTATTTATTGTGCCGTGGAAACTCTGATCAGAGAAAATATGCTGAGCACAACTTTTTGCATCCTTTTTCCAAGCTCTTGACCCTGCTAGCCTCTGAGTTACTCTGAAGAAATTGAAACATACAGGTAAAGGAAATCAAAATTCTGAGCACCTCTCAATGGCTGGCAGTGAGATATACAGCCTTCTACTTTCAGTTAAAATCTAGCCTATTGCAGAAGTTTTCTTATAAGCTACTGAATAAGCAGTGATATAAGAAAGCTACAAAACAGGATTCAATCATGTAATTTTCTTGAAAACCACTGAAATAGCCTCAGGATGGGGAGAGAAACCTTCTGCACCCTGTTCATAAGAGCTTGGCTTTGGCATTGTCAGAGAGAGGATGCTGGAGTAAAGAGGTAACGGGACACACCTCAGATGTCACCCTTTTTGTTCCAGTGGCTTCTCTCAGTAAGAAATGTGTTAGATGTCATTTCACCCCTATTTCTTTTTCGCTGCACCCCTCCCCGGATAAACTGGATTCCTGATGAGCAGGATGCGCACAGCTGTGTGCCACAGCAGGCTTGCCCTGGCACGGGCGTGATGCTCCCCAGGGCCGATTCACAGTTGCGTGAATACATTACAAAGTTACGAAAAAAGTGGCTGCTCGGCACCCCGAGATTGAGCCCGGGTTACAAAACACTACAGATGGGTAAAGGGAGCTGCTGCCACTTGCTTTTTGTGGTGACAAAAAGACTCAAATTCATTCAAAATGAAATAAAAAAAAAAGGCTCTTCAATAAAGAGATGTTGGAGGAAACATCTGTGGGGCTGGCAGGGGTCCCTTACAACCAAACTGAGAGATGGGTAGGTGTTTTCTCTGCTTCTAAGAGAGCTTGCTTTCCTTTCTGAATCCTGATAAATCTTCCTGTCTTGTAGGGAATATTCTCCCTGGAGACCATAAAGACATTTAAGAAGAGAATCTTTTTATCTTTTTTTTTTTTTCTTTCCTTTTTTTTCTTTTTTTTTCCAGGCATTTTGATTGCAATAGATTTTACCAAGGTTGAAGAATTTTCTAAAGATCTTTTTACAGTAGAATTACACACCGGTTGAACTATATGCTATTCAAGCAATATATACAGTGTATTTTGCTTTCAGACAGAAAGTGTAGCTTTCCAGCAGAACATTCTGTTTATTTGTCAAGAGGAATTGCTCCTTCCTTGGGTTATGAAAAAAAATATATATTTTTAAAATAGTTTCCATAGCCTTTAACTCACAGGATCCCAGTTTAAGCTTTATCACAAACTTATAGGGAAAGTGGTGTTTGCTGAGTGCCCCTTGTTAAAACATTGGCAGCACAGCGCGAATGCAGAAAGATGCCAGATGTCTCGCTTGATGTAAAAACACAGTGATTCTAAGAACTGTGGATGATTTCCAGCATGAGCTGCTAGCTTCTGAGAGATGATGATGATGATTATTATTTTGGATTTGGCCACGCTTTATTTTTTGCTAAACATACTTTCAAAAAATCAGAACTAAAAGTATGGAAGGAAGCCAGAAACTGAGGTTTTCTTTCCTTGCTGCTTATCTTTCCCTTTAAAAACAACACACACTGACCCTTTAACAGCCGTCACAGTTAATACTCATTCCCCAGGGCACTGGGCATTAACACAAGGATGAAGAAAGGATGTAGCATGGTTGTATTCTTGGTGCTTTTTTCATTCAGTTTTTGCCTGTTGACGTAGCTCTAACCAGAGCAAGCTGGAGCAGTCGCAGGACTAACAGGTCTTTTGGAGATCAAGGTAATGCTGTACAATCACTGAGTCTCTGCTCAGGGTCTGATACCACTGAAGATCAACTTGTCTCTAGGGGATACGTGAACATTTTGCTACTGAACTTCAGTGTGCAGAGCAAACAGATCTTGCAAATTGTGAGGTGTGTGTATATATGAGCATACATATATATGTGTACTGAGAATGTGAAAGAGTATAGGTGATGTAAAAGACAAATGCTATAAAATAGTCTGTAATACAGGGAGGCATTTTGCAGTGGGCTGATATAAATTACATACTGCTACAAATCTGGCTGGATAACCCTGGTCAGAAAGGATTATTCTCATATTTACGGAAGCCACATATGAAGGAAAACGGTATGAAGATGTCCTGCAATTATATGTTGAGGATTTACTTTTCTTCTTCTTTTTAGTAGGTGTAGTCACTTTGGCTGCAAGCTAGGTAGCCGAGAGCTAATATTTTGGATACTGCCTATTTAAGCCATCTTGCCAGAGAATGTGCGTATTCTATTAATGTAGCTTCGGGGAACACAGAGCCAAACATCTGCAGCTTTAAGAGACCTCGTAGTTTTCCCTTGGAGAAGGGAAGGAGAGGCTGGTAATTGGATTAATATAATTGCTACTTTTTTTTTTTTTATATATATAGTTTTACATGCTTTATACTGGCTTTCAGCAGATGTTGTATATTGTGCAGGAAGCATAAGAAAACTGTGCAGAAAGTTATTTAACATTATTGTTTTCTATCTGTACCTCAAAAGAGTGGCTTTTTTTTAGCTCCAATGCTTCCAGACCTGTCTTTGGAAAAGTCTCAGATGCTTTTGTGTGGTGCAATGGTCACACCCAGTGGCCAGTTGGGTTAATCACATATGTGTATTCCCTATGGATATTTGAGGCAGATTGTTCCAGGAATTGCTTCTTATATACTGTGACAGCTTGGAATCTAGCTAGATAGCAGGAAAGCCACATACATCCAGCTTCACCTTATGTTCCACTTCCAAAAGTCCCTGACTGATCAAAAAGGAGGTCTGGATCATTGAAGAAATTAATAGAAAAGAGGCAATGAACCCCCCGTGAAGTCTGATGTTCTTAAAATTAGGACCTTTGACTATAATGAGATCCTTTTTTAAAATAATCACTCAAGGACAGGCTGAAACAAAAAACTCTGCTTAGCTGAAATTCAGCCTCTTTTTAACTGTGGATAGCCTGAAACATTTGAACACATGCATGCTTCTTTTTTGGCATTATTAAAGTAATTTGAAAACAAACAAAACAAGCAAAAAACCAAAACATGTTCTGTAAATGAAAAATGTATGGAAGCACATCAGATAAATCAAGAGAGTTGCATACACATAACCCTCCCGCTCTTTCCTCCCTGTCTAACTATAGCATCCTCTATTAGCATCACAATGACACTAATGTTTTCTTTCTCTCAATATAGACCATTTTGTCAAGGTCTCTCTTTTCAATTAGTGTCACCAAATGACACATGGGTGGGAATATTGCAGGCATGTTCCAGTGGAGGTAGAATTGTGGACTCTGATTTTGGGGTGGAGGATGGGATAGATAAGGTTCAGTAGGGAGAGGGATGGATGGCTCTGCATATAAAGCCTGTTTTAATATCCCCACGGACACAGATGTTAGTTCCCTTCCCTATATCACGTGTGTAAAGCGGTCCCCTCTAAAGCCCTGGAACGAATTGTAGGGTGCATTTATACAGAGCGCCAACCCATTTAACTATAAAATAGGAGCTAAATCTGCATTACCTAACTTCACCTTTCTTGCCCTAAATGTTTTAAAGCATTGCCTCAAAAGTGCAGATGAGTGGGTTCTTTTTTTAAATGTCTTTTTGCCAATTCCCTCACCCTCTTTGGAACTTACAATATCTACACGTTTTTCTTCTTCTACCTACTTTTAACCAGTAGCTGCTACGCAGTTCTACTTGCATCTTTCCCCCTGGGAGCTGGAGAATTTACTTCATTCTGATCTAAAAATCTGTTCTATCTTCATCACTGCTGAGTATGTGCTAGGTGCTGGCACCTTTGGGACCTGCACTTTTTTTTCTGTTGAGAAGCTTCTACACATTTCCTAGTAATGATACAGACTTTGGGTGCTGAAATTGAATGTGCTGGCAGTAGTCTTGCTTTGTTCAGTTATTTTTCAGAGAGCTTTTGTGTGTAGCCCACAGCCTCCCAGAGTTCCACAGGCCTTGTGTGAGACTAAGTAGAAAAGAGTCATTCAGCACAGGAATTTTTTCAGGAACTTTGAATTCCTTTTGCTTGGTGAAGTTTTCTTCTGTGCTTAGCTCACTGAGAAAATTCGAATATGTGACTCTGTGAAGATGCAGACAGCAGCTCCAGAAATCCCCATTTCAACCAAGACAATCAATTTGGAGTCAACATATGATGAATTCTGGGCTCTCTACAGTGACTTAGGAGGTCTTATACCAGGAATCTCCCCCAAAAGCCTGCGATCTAAGATTCTAGCTGTTTCTATGCTGGCTTTTCTTGCACCCCACAGCCTGGAGGTATTCAGTGCAGAAGTTCATGCTTAACTTGCTTTCCATTTTTGCTTTGCAGGTCACATTTAAATGGAAACTTCCACCCTGGATCAAATTTGACAAAAAAGAACAGTTATACCTTAAGAAAAAAACTTGGCCTACTTTTTGTCTCAGTTTTCTTGTGCCTTTTTGAAGATGTAGGTGATCTAAAGGGACTCTGTCAGGTCATCTTTGCTTCCAAATTCAGATTATGTTCAAGAGTAAACAACAGATTTAGGAAAAAAAACCCTACATTTAGGAAAAGATTTTGTGATTTAATAAAAATAAGAAAATGTAAGTGGAAATACTTCAGATGTTAATCCTTTCTTGTTCTGCAAAGTGGTGCTGGTATATGGGAAACACACAGGAATACCGTGTATAAACAAAATGAAATCATCAATCCTACCTCACTGACTAAGCTGAGGGAAATTTAAAAAGTGTTTCTCTGTTTCTATGCTATTTACGCAGCACCATCTAAAGCTCCAGTTGAAATACAGACTTAGGTACTTATATGAAGTATTAGCTATTTTATTTAATGATTAATAAGCAATGGTGAAACGTAAACTATGTAGGAATGATGACCTGGTATAGGAGTAAATGACAAAAAAACAATAAATATAAGACATCCATTATGTGTTGCTCTGCTTTATGTTCCCCAAATATGTATGGTATAACGTTTTGAAGGTGATTGACTCTTCTCACAAATGCAAGAAAAAATTTAGTGGAGAAATATCCAGTTACCTATCCAGTTACAAGGCACTGTGCTTTGTAATGGAAGCAAAACAAGGAGCCCATCAGAGCTGCACCAGTCTCACATATGACAAGGTCTAGCAGATAAAAAAAATGATGGACACCCAGCACTTCATCTGCTGTCAGAGGAACATGTGTGCTATATGTGCCATAAATCTGGGGCCAAGCCATGGAGCTCTCATGTCTCTACTTTTCATCTCCTTTCCCTGTGCATGCCCTGAAATAAATCTTCCTTCTAGGGAGAAATACTGGGCTGTAAGCTAATAAAATTGGAGTCCTACAACAAAGAGTATTTGTTTCTTGTTTCTTCAGGATTGACAAGGAGTTACTGTCCATGGAGAGATCCTCCAGCATAGGCTTTTTGCATGTGTAGTGACAGGATCGGTGCTGTTATGGTCTGTGAAGCTGAAGGCCAACCAATAATGAGCGTACTACTTCTGCTGAGAGCAGCGCCATCACGACTGCAGGGGGATTAAAATCCTGTCAGGTCTGAATCTGAAATGATGTCTGTGGGAGATTTCTGAAGCATGCCCTTCGATCCATGCTTCAAGGTCTGTCGAGGGTTCACTGAGGTGTGCTGAGGCTTGATGCACTCTAGTGCCTCCTGAAGCAACTATGCCATCACAGAGGAAGAACCACTGCAATGCTATTAACTAGCTCATCCTAAAACAGTACTGCCATCCAATCTCTAGAATTATATACAGTGCAAAGGATGCAGCACAGAGGTTGTACTGGAGATAAGAGAACAAGAGCTTTATACAAGCATTGAGCCTCTAACTTAAATGCCACTAGAAAAGCCTGAGCAAATTACTTTATTCCTATCTGTAACTCAGATCAGGCTCATAATTTTTCGTGCTATGAGCCTGACAGTGCAACATGGGCATAGCAATGTCAAGTGTGTCAAAATGTGTAAGTGCAATTGCATAAAATCATAAAATAGCAACTTCCTGAACTCCTCCAGCTTTATCCCTTTCAAAACATTAATAAACAAACATTGCACTTACTGCATGCAGAACCTTCATCTGACAATCTGAATTAAATGAAACCAAAAAGTCTCCCTCCCTGCAAATGGTAATTAAGCCACACGGATGCCCCTTTGTTGTTTGTTACACAGCAGCTTCTCTTAGTTGAATCAAGTTTGTTCCTATCACTTTGAATGCAAAAAGTAGTTGATCATTTTATCCATGTGACTACAAGGGTGACTGTCACAGCTTGCAAAGCATATGGTAGTTCTTGCAATATCAATAATAATCTCTAAGTAACACAACTTTGGGTTGTAGTCATCTTTTATTATCACTCCAGTCTTCCAGTAAGTTCTTCTTGTCTCTTTCTTTTAGAATTTTTGTCTTTCATTATTAAATGAAACTTTCTATACCCAGTGATTACATTATCAAGGATTACCTGCTGAAAGGGATCAAAACTGATCAAAATAAAAGCTGTGTTATTTTGACTAAATTTTACATAGTTTGAAGGGCTTGATCAAATTAATTAGAAGATGAAATTAAACGATAAGCAAGTAATATAGTAGGCATTTTGCAGATGGGGACGGTGAAATTTAAAGACGATAAAGAGACTTGTCACAGGTCTGTAATAAGGACTGAAACAGAACTGGAATTTTCTCCTTAAAAACTAACAGAATCTCTTATAGGTTCCAAGCTGAGTGGAGCTTATAAAGCTTTTATTTAAAATCTGTGGATGGGGATGAATAACTTTTTGGTTGTCATTTTAAAACCAAATTCTACTAAATAAGGAATAAAATCCACTGTAACTATAGCAGGTAATTTTTCCTTAGACATATGAAAATATCCAGTTCCCATACTGCAAAGCAAATTCAATATTCAGCATATTCTGAGCATCCTTTACAATTTCTGTAAGATCTATTTAAATCATTCTTTCTTCTAAATGAGATACCTTGCAAACTGTCTGGCTGTTATGCGATTTCGATAACATCTGTTTACTAATCTGAGAGCAACATCCAGTGACTCCAGAGAATGTGACTGATTTGAATGGCTGTCATGTTAATTAGGTGCCAGAGTGACTGACTGGTCAGCTAATGAAAATAATATGGGCTCACAGGCAAAATGAAATGGGATGGCAGCAAATATGGGGAACAGGTTCTTCACAAGGCATGTTATTCAGGGAATGAAAGAGTGTACCTGATGGTAGGAAAATGGTTGGAATATATTTGTGTTTTTGTCCAGCGACTCAGAAGCTGGGTCTCTGAGTGATTTGCTTGAATTGTGTAAGGAAGGGGCAGAGCACTGCCATATTTAATTAGTCAAGCCCTTTTCATTTTATTTCCCGGACAGGCGAGTTTCATGCATACTCTTACGTATACGTCTTATATATAGCCTATGCAGACCTTGAATTCTGCTGCCTCATCTGGGCTACATTCAGAACACTTTTGTCATGAGAAAAGTAGGTTAAAATATTTACTATTACTATCAGCCATGGTGGGAACAAGAGATGTGAAGTATAACCACCTGGTATACAGCCTTTTCCCCAGCACTTGCAAATAAGTATGCGGTCTGTGACACTCCTGGGTGAAGCCTGTGCTGAGAAAGTAAAGTGTCAGACTTTTGCCAACTATCCAAGGTCCCTCGGTCCCTTGGTTGGTCCCCTGCTAGGATGCTGCAGCCATAGATCTCCTCTCCCTTTAGGAGCTAAAGGGCAGCTCAGGCCCTAGGTGTCTCAGAAGCCCAGTTAACTTGACGGACAGAGATAAGCAATCTGGGAAAGGGCAACAGAGTGAGAGAAGGAGGGGGCATGCAGGCAGGAGTACTTAGCTGGCTGGCTGGCTGATTGGAGACATGGACTATTTCTCCCTGGAATAAAAAAATAGATGAAGGAAGAATTTTCTGTGTTGTGGGGATATGTTTTAGCTGTGCAGTTTTTATGGCAAAATGGTCCTAAGGGCTTCACAAGAAAAGGAATGAGGAATGACTGCTAAGGGACAAAGACCCAGCGGCATTATCAATATATCACTCATCTTACGAGGGCAAAGGACAAACAAGACCAAAACTGTGGCATTGGTGGGCTGCATTTATGAGAGCACAGGAAGATATCCTGCAGGTCTGGGAAGTGGGCAGCTGCCAGCACAGTGGTATCAGTCCATAAAAAAAGATTTTTCACAAGAGTGGCCCTGTTGAGGCAGAAGAGTGGTAAAAAGATATGTGGTGAATAGAATATTTGAGTAGAAATCACAGATATTCTGCTTCCCTCACAGCGCTTCACAGATTAATCACTGTCTGTCCAGTCTTTCCCATATCACTGCATCCTGCTGGCTGCTCTCTGATGGAGGAGATATGAGTAAAGTTTTTCTTTTCTTTTCTTTACTTTTTGTTTTTCTGTTTTGGAGTGGGGTCTGTCTGTGGGATCTGGCCAGGATTGTCTTGGTGAGCATATCCTCAGTCCTCATGTTCTTTTTCTGTGCCAGCCTCCTTGGAAAGGGTAAGGAAGCAAGCAATGGGAACGGGGTAATGCCCTTGCTGATTCCCTGCTGTTTGTGCTGATTCCCAGCCCGAAGGAGAGTGGCCCACGTACCTTGGTGAGAGTGACCAGAGCATCAGCACATCTGTGACTGATCAAGATCTGTGACTGATTAAGTTGGAGTCTTCCCAAGGAAAGCTGGTCCTCTGGTCTTCCCTCAAGCATGTCTGGTGTTGCAGAGACTCACTCAAAAGTTTCTAAGGCAGTTGTAGCACAGTGTGATGGCACAGCAGATATTTTGGAAAGGAAATTATATCTACTTCTTACGGTTGTTGAAAATAAATCTTTTGGCCTAATTGCACCACGGATCCAGGAGGGAGCCCACTCTTTCCTCTGCAGAGGATGGACACTGACCTTTTATCTGAGCAGGATCTTCTAGGCTATTGGGAGAATAAAACTGCTTTTCTTGCTAAAATAATTTTTAAAAAAGCTGTTTGATTGTTCCTGGATTTTGTGTGGGTACAAAAGGAAGAGGGAAGGCATAATGTGCTTCCTCTGTGCTCTTCCCACAGAATCAGACTTCCCTCACTTAGGTATCTCAAAGTGAAGCCGGCTCAGATCTGATAAAAAAAAGTAACCTTCAGCTCCCTTCCTAATAAAAAGAGAGAAATTAGAAAGTGTTTTCTCTCCTTCAGATGAGGCGTTTCATCTTATTGCTAGGAATAAAATATAGGCGAAAAAAGGATAGGTGAAAAAAAATGTGAGGTTGCCTCCTTCTTGTCCGTTTCTATAAAGACTGGAGTAGCTCAGATATAAATAACAAATTTTTAAGCACAAAAGGTAGATGAAATGGATGCCAGACATAAGGACCAGTGCAGCTTTTGCCCAAATGCATTATTCTGGGAAGTGCAACAGAAGGTCTCACTTTGATTTGTATTTTATTTTTGCTGATGAGGGCTTGGTCCACAGTCCAAGGGATATATCTTCATTGTTGGTAGGTGAGTTGGGACATGGATCAATAAAGTGTGTAGGCTTGTAAATGTTGGTTGGTTTCAGCGGAAAATAAGTTCTGTGAGTCTGAGCCCAACTGTCATGTTGTCATGAATCCAGCTCTTGGTCATTTCAAATTTTCTCCAGCAATATCAGAGCAATTTTTAAAGTTAAATTGAGTCAGAAAAGCTTCCTCATGTAGCTGAGGAAAATAAAAACAATTTCACGGAGCCCCATAATATTTGCCTATCTAGAAAAGACACATTTCTTCATCCAACTTTTCAAATAAGTGCTAAGAAAAGATACCCATCTCTTCTTTTTCTCCCCCCTGCTATTGTTCACTCGTGAATATGTAACACAGCATAACATTCTCAAACTATAATCTGCTCAACATTATCTAATTGCATCTGTCATTTTATTCTGCAATAAAATACTTCTGGGGAAAAAGAAATATGGAACTTAGCACTTCAGCTACTTTTTTTTAAAAAAAATTGCTTCTGATTTTAAACATGTAGCAATGACATTTACCTGCTCAAATTTAAAAAGCAAAAACAATCTGCATGTTATCAAGGCTCATATGCTACAGTATATTTATGCCTTGCTCAAGAGATTCTTAGGGCAGAGATACTCTCACATGAAAACTAAGCTAGGGTCTATATCTCTCTGTTTTTGACATATGCTTTAACCAGTCTATGGGCTGCCTGTTTTACATTGTTTAATTATTGTTCCACTGAATGTGCTAATTGCACTTTGGCAGTATAACTTGCAGATGGGAGAAATGCCAACATACTCACTAAGTAACATCTTCGTGCTGCCCATGCCAGATTCCCAGAAAATACATCCAAGATGGTTATTGATCCCTTTTTTCTTGTGCTTTTACAGCTTAATCCTCCTCTTAATTCTTTCTCCTTCTTCCTGATTCTCAAGTTGATACCCAGTGAAAAAGATTTCCTTCAGCAGATCCTGTGCCAGGAGGGTGTTGGCTTCTTGCAGCCTTCCATGTCACCCTGCAGTCTCTACTTGCAGCTGCCTTAGTTTTGCCCTTTTCCCTTTGTGCATCTTCTTACTACTGTAATTGAACAAGGATTGGAAAAGTCTCTTATTGCTCGATGGTTGGCATTTTCAAGCTGCGCAGAAAGTATTAGACGTGAATTCATCATTCCTTCAAAAACCATGGGGGCCTCTGCACAAACTTGTCTCCTAAAACTTAAGTAGATAGGCAGTCTTGCCTTGTATGTGCTTACATATAAAGCAAACAGTGGAGATTAATTACTTTAGACAGCTAGAAAAATATTTATTTCCCCATCATAGGCTTCAAAACTATCCGCCACTGTTTCACTATCTAACAATGGCTGGTATTGACAAGTCGGTTCTTTTCAATAAAGTTATTTTTTGATGAGTGTTTTCTAGTAGGAGATTTAATCTAATGCTGCTTTTGGACTAAGGCCTGGCCTATGCCACTACAAACTCTGCCTAATTAACAAAAGGCCTCATTTTTAAACTGATCTAGCTTAATTGATGCTGTTTGCTTCTTTTAGTTTAACTTGGATATGTTTCTAAGTCAGTCAGTATTTCAAGTTAGTTTCTAGCCCTCATATAAACTTCTAGCCACCTAAAACAAACAAGAATTGTCCTTCCTCCTGCTTTTAGGTGCCTTTGAGTACCTATTCACAGTACCTTTGAGTACCAACACAGTAATTTAATATTCTTATGTTGCCAGGGTGTAAGACTTAGGGAATGCATGTAGCAATTTGGGTTGAGATTCATCTGGCCCCAAATGAAATTCAGAGACCTTCCTTTAGAAACTGTGGGACTCTGCTGTGGCATGGGTCACAGCATCGTTCTCAGGTGCGATGAAGCAGTGGTCAAACACCTGACGGTGAAGTGCCGTGGTCAGAGGAGGCAGACATCTTGGAGAGAGAGAAAGCAGGCGGGTGACGAAGAAGAGATACCCAGCTAGGATTCTTTGTGTAGGGTGACTGGTAAAATCAGGCTGAAACAGGCCACTGGGGCCCGTCCCTCTTTTGTGTATGGAAGTGGAAGCGGTGTGCAAGATGAATGGATTTCTAAGGTTTCTATCAAGAAACCATTAGCTTCACTTTGCTTGTGGTAAAGTGCTATCTGAGCCTGGGCTGGAATTCCATTCTGGTGTTACGATTTTATGTAGAATTTCTATCAACAAATTGGAACTGTATCCCACAAAATGGAGGCATTGCCTGTGACATTCTTGGGCCCATGCTCTGTGATATTGTTTCCACATAGCTTCAAGATGGGGAAGTGAAGATGCTGTTCCCTGTAGAAAATGATGCCTAGCAGAAATGCTGTCTAGAACTCAGTTCTAGCCCGCCAGGTCATAGGCAAAGTGTATAAATTGTCTTGTTTATTTTCCAGTGGCTCTGATTGATTAACTTTTTCAGGATCCAACAGGCAATCAGCTGTCTCCTACCAGATGCCAGGATGCTGACACCCATTTTAGAGGAAAGTGGTGACACTACCAGCACACAAAAGGATGTTCCTGTCCCAGATACTGCAAGAATTTGGCCCTGGGGCTAAATTTTGCAATGTTTTTTCCATTGGTGAAAAAATCACTCCTGAATCATGGTCTGCTAGTCCTGGAGTATGGTGTTCAGGTAGTGTGCTCCTGCTATAGCCTCCATGATGTGTGGAGGTGGCACACATGGAGATGAATATATTGTTTCCAAGTTTTCCTGACTTGCACATACCTTCCTGCACTCCGTCTTTTCACAGTTCTTCCCAGCTCGTTTGTCTGGCCTTTCGGTTAAATGATCTTAAACTCTCATCTACGTGTAGTGTCCCTAACTGTATCTTCTATCTCTGTCCCCCTCCAGTAATCTAATTTGTTCTACTGCCACACTAAACAAGTTTGACTTAGTGTTTCTGCATAAAATTTATTTATTTTTTTTTTTTTAAAAAGACAAATTCTCCCTTCTGGTGTTAGCTAGCACTAAAAGTGTATTGGGGTGATGTTTTTGTATGCTGAAAGTGCCCAATAAGTGCAGTCATGTCTTGCCATATAAATGATGAAAACAGAACTAACAATAGAAAATGAATCTCAAAGAGTCCTAGGTAGCTAGGCTTTACCATACAGATGCATGAGTGGCAATACAGATGTGTTTCTGCATCTGTTCATCCAAATGCAACAGCCTGGTAAGTAAAGATGCCTTACAGGACTTCGAAGTTTTGTATGAGGAGAAAGTAGTAGATGAAATGACTGACTACCAAACACTATACCTCTGAAACTGTGCTATACATCTGTTTTAATCAGATGAATCACATGCCTGAAGAACCCAAAGGTGTGTGAGACTTTTAAAATTGTGGTAAGAAAATTGTTGATTTGGTGTGTGGTTAATTAAACAGCAGCTGGTACTCTTTGCAGTTTTAGAAGATTAATAAAAATGAAGCTTTGATAACTTCGAAATGTTGGGATGCAATCAAAAAACTTAAACTAAAAAAAAATTATTTAAGATAATTTAGGGTGAACAAGACAGTGAAATTATGTCTTTGCTATGAACAGTGGCTACAAACCGTGAAGGACAGAGAACACAAACTATTTTTTGATAGATAACATGCCACTTGTCACTTGCATGCATCCTTCAGAGTGCTTTCAAATATCTTCAAATTAGCAGTAGGGATCTGATCTAGTCTTGGCAACAGTCCTGCTTTCAGAAGGGATTCAGCTTGATGACCTTCAGAGGTGCCTTCCAGCCAACATCTCTATAAACTCTGTAAACCACATAAAATAATATTTAATGAACTAGGTTCTAGGTCTCTGCAAGCATTGAAAGACTAGCTTATATTTGTCAGTGAAATGAACCCTCTTTGTAGGCCATGGATAAAACTGACCTGCTGAACCTTTTGCAAGGCTTATTTTGTAAAAAATTTCTCACACACATTAGTAGTAGGAGGAGGTGCTGGCCCATTTGAAAGCCACTTAAGAGTAGCTTGAAGAAACATACTGTAGCTCTTGCTACCAGAAACTGCGACTATGCAGTTGCTCTTGCTACCAGAAACTGCAATTTATGCAGTAGTGCCCAGACACCTCCTACTTCTGACAGAGGGACTAGCTCAGAAAGGGAGGGAGGGACATTTTGTCTCTGCTCTCTCACAATAACCTCTGCCTTCCCAGAGACAGGCCTGGGTCATGTCGTCTAGGGACGGAGATGGAACACAGAGGCAGAGAGCATGAGGAACACACAGACCTGTTAGAGAAGGTGGAAGGCTGGCACAGGAAAATGAGAGAAAGAAGGCCTTAGAGAACCAATGTCTAGGAGGATGGTAGAGAGGGTAAATAAGGGGAATCAGAGAGGATGATAGTGCACTCTTCTTCTCAGCAGTGAGGGAGAGGGTGTGCTATGGGTTTCAGATAGCTACGTGCTGATGGGATGAAGAACTATGCAGAGCCACGGGGCCAAGAGAGGAGGTGAGAGGATGTGTGGAGAAATAGAGAGAGATGGAAGAGGAACAGCAGAGGGCTTGTTGTATTTTTTAGAGTGAACACAATCTTTTGCACTCAAGGTTCTAGAAGCAGCAAAGTGTGCATGGTCCATGGAAAGCAGAATAAGAGTTTGTTGTAGTGTCAGCTTCCCTGGCTTTAGAGAAGGGGAAGAACCAGGTGAGGCATTCAGGAGAAAGGGCAGAATTTCAGCATCATCTCTCTTCAATCCCTTTCCCCATTCTTAATGTTTAGTTGTGTCTTCAGATACTTGATGGGGAATTTAATATATTCACTTTACCTATGTCAAAGTAACCTCATCCCTGATTGAACTCTACCAAATTTAGATCATTATTAGAAAATTGCTTTATAAATAATCTTGGAAAGATACTCGCTTTCCATGTTAAGTACAAAGCATCCTGCTTCTATACTGCTGTATGTTTTCTTGAAATGCAAACACAGGCAGCAAGCACATTATTGTTAAACTAATTAAAGTTTAAAGAGAGACCTTTATACATACTAGTCTAGCTAATTTGTTGTCACAGGATCATAATTCATTAAATATATTTTCTATTGTTAGTTAAATTAATAATAAGCAAAACAGAGCATATGGAATGTGTCAGCTGATGAGTCAAGATGGAAGGAAACATCTTTGCTGAGTCTTTAAGGAGTGCCTTCTACCGAGAGTTTTATTCTTGGATAAATGTCTGGAAGGTTGCAGTCTAAATAAATATGATGGTTTCTGCCTGCAGAGATGCGCTCCTGGGCTGCACTGCAGTACTTCCCTTCCATTTTACAAAAACACTAAAAACCAATGTTAAATCAAGTGCTGCCTAATGGAAATTCAGACTTCTGTGCAGGAGACCAAACTCAGAAATGATGTAAATAGATGAGAAGTAGACCAGATGTCTGGGGAAAGAATAATGTAACTTTCACTGCTTTGATTTAAAATACGTATGTGTAATGATTCATCTCAGGGTAACATAGCTGTTTTCATCTCTACGTATCTGCCCTATTCCTCTTACATGGATGGCTCACCTGCTTTGATAGCACCAGATGAACACCTGCGCATTACAGTGCAGTATTTAGGGGAAAACTCAAACTGTTAATTAGAGCTGTGCTGCTCTAGTGCAGATGCTGCTCCATGCCACCTGTGCGTTGGGAGCAGCAATGCATAAGAAGGAGCAGGGAAGGCAGCTGAAGGAGGAAACTTTGATGCAGTAGTAGGATAAGATATCCTCACAGGTTAGTCAGAGTTTTCAGGCCAATGTGGTATAACTAACGCTAAATTTACTTCTGCTGGACTTGAAACTGTTGGTTATGTCAGCCTGGAGCACAGTGGGAAATGCTGGCTGGTGTACCTGCAACTTCTGCAGGGCCTCTGCCCTGGAAAATGATTATCCTGTGAGTACAGATTTTTGAACTTGGCTTCTATTCCTACACACAGTCAAGTCATTGATAAAAACAAACAAACAAACAAACAAACAAAAAAAACCCAAAAACCTGTCTCCTGGGTGCTGTGTACTAGCACTTCTAAGAGTCCTAGAGTGGCATGGGTTTGGACCCAGCTGGTGGCCTAAAGCTTTCTTGTATTTGTTGTACCTCTGGTCAGCATATTGCCATCTTTTTGGCATGAACTGCATCTGGATTCCTTCACAGATTCATGTTCCTGTGCTTGAACTCCTGCCTATAGCCCAGAGGTGTGTTTTCCGAATTCAAATGCTTCTGGTTCTAGCTGGGAGCGACTTACAACCTCCCTGTAACTCAGGCTGCGTGAATCTAATTACGCACTTGGGGGCACTTGCCTGATAAGGAAAGTCTTCCTGAGTCATCATTTCAGCACATGTAGCTACCTATCTCACCTCCTTTCCTTATCACAGTAAAACAAGTGTTTCCATGATTGTGGAGCTAATCAAGACTAAGGTCCTTGTGGGGTTTCTGTTCAACACCTTGTACTCACTCATGGCAACAGCCCTAGCTTCATTTCCCAGTGTTCCTTCTGCCACTGGTTCTGTAATCAGCATTGCGGGTCCTCCCAGCATCTCCTGGATGCCCTTTGCCTTCCTTTCTCCCTCCCATGTCCTTGAACAATCTTGCCCTTGCAGTCATTGCATTGCTTCCTTTTCTGTCTTGTGCCCATCAGCTACTTTTGGGACGTGCAGGATTCAACAGCTGCTGTGGCTGGACTCTGTTGGGGGGATTGCCCTCTCCCTGGCGGCTGCTGCCAGACAGCTCAACAGGACAGATAGCAGCCAACCTCTGCCTGCTTTTCCACCAGCAGGAACTCTGATAGGACAGGCTTCATTTGCCTAACTTCTGAATTTCCCCAAAGCTGTAAGAATTTAATATATCTAGGTTGCAGTCCCAATGTCAAATTTGGCTGGAATCAGTCATCTGCTTTTATGTTCCTTATGGAAGAGTGGGCAGGTAGACAGCATAGTAGTTTGAACCCAGACTGTCTAGGGGCTTAGGCCATGCAAGAATATCACTTCTTTCTCCTATTGGTATTTTGTATATCCTATTAGAATTTTGTAAGTGTTCAATAAAATAATTAAAAAGGCCACCAAATACAGCCTTATTTAGTTAGCCTGAACTATATTTTCTCTGCTTAGTGTATTTTAACTGACACTAGACATTGGCTCCAATATCTGTAATAACTGTTCACATTTTGTGCTAAATAGAAGACCAGCATGTAGTAGAAGAAAGAAGGCAATGACTCGATTGTGTTGCAGTTCGTTTTCTAAAGTATAGTTAGAAATGCAGCATGTCTTTTTTATTTTTATTATTTTTTATTAGCCAAAATTCTGGATTATGAAAGCTAGAACTGAAGTGATGACTCTTCTTCAAGAATCTAGAACATGCTATGAGAGCTGGAAGTTGTCAGTTGAAACATGACTTTTTTTTTTTTTTTTGACTGAAAAATGTAAAAGGTATACTAAAGAGAGTGTCTGATTCCCGATACTGATAGCACTGTCACCTATGCGGATGATGGATGTGATTAGCACTGTCAAATACAGACAGTGGATAATGCTTTCTTTAATTAGCATTGCATCATTAACATGAGAGCTGTGTCTTGTAGAGGGAGAGGAGCAGAAGATGACCAAACAGGGACTGTAAAATGAGTCCAGCACCAAAAGAACCATCTCCCTTCTTTTAAGATACTTGGGAAAATACCAAGGTAAATACCAAGGCAGTCAGCTGTGCCTGGTGTGGTGTGTGGATCCTAATAAAATGAGGGAAAGGAGGAAAGGCGTTGTCCTGCCTTCCCGTAGGTTAGGAACAATAGCAAGCCTGGGACAGAGAAAGGATACTCTAAGTCGTATTGGTAAACTAGTTACCTCAGGTTATCGGGACAGTAAGGAGGCTTGGATTTTAGCAAGAAGACGCGATGTATTTAAATTGCTAACACATGTTACAATCCAAGTTCCACTGCCTTCATCTTTCTTTTGTCCAAGTTCAGTACATCAGCTTAGTCAGCTTGAGCACCTTCATGCAGCTGATGTCTCAGTAGATCCTTCTGTGTCCCGTGGGCCACCATAATGCCACGGGCAGGAGCAGCCCGTGGGGCTGGCCCAACTCTGTGGCAGCAGAGGGTGTGAGGTGGCTCTGAGCTGCAAACACGGCATATTGCCCTACTCCTGTCAGAAGGATTTTGTTTGAGATTTGCAGTCTGCCACTGTCTAAGACCCAGTGTTGTCTTCTGGGCACGCAGAATCCATCTGTCCTATCTCACGCTTCCTGGTTTAGAGCCACAGGTTAATTCAAAGGGAGCTTGGTTTGAATGGAGCAACACACACTCTGCCCCTGTCACCCTCACTGCATTGCTTGCGTTTTGAATAAAATTGGTTTGAAATGTTACTCAAAGGATTTTGCATGACATTTAAAGGCAAGGAAATACAGTTTGAGCACAAAGCTGAGACAAAATAAAAGTGTAATTGAAAATTAACTTGCTTTCATTTCAGACTTTGCCACTGAAAAAATAAAAAGTAATTAAGTTATATCTTCCCATGAAAAAATGTTTTCTGACAACCCCCCCTTTGAAGAAAATGATTTTTCATTCAACATTTTGGACTATCTGAAGTTGGAAAATAAAAAGCAAATTGTATGGACTTGTGGTTTATTATTTACTGCCCAGTAACATATACTTCAAATGAAAAGTGAAAGCAACCTGCAGTGTGTAGAGCAAAGGGATGGAAATAAAAAACAAAGGAGCTGACAGGAGTGAGTTGAAGAATAATTTGTCATTTACCAAAGTAAACTGACAGGTTTGCTCTGCATCTAAAGCCTTTTCTATCTCCATTTTTTACTCATGGCTTTTCATTCAGAATGTTGCATAACAGTACTTTAAAATTACTGATCTACCTATTTTTGAGTATTTTTAGCTAGGAATGGTTGTTCCTGGAATTTGTGAGAAACTTGGAAGGTCACAGAGTGCTTTCATTGTCCCCGTTGAGTCATGGTATGGTTACAGAGTTGTACAAATTCACATCAATAATGTTGTACCTCACTGTAGAGGAGAAATCAAAGAAAAGATAGTAACCCTGAAAAAAGCAACATTTATTCATTTATTAAAATAAGTGCTCCTTCAGTCAACAAAATACTACTTTATCTTTTGCAGTTCTACTACGGTTAAAAAGCCTGCTATTTATCTCAATATTAAAATGAATTTTCATTAGGTGATTATGCATATAAGAATCACTACTTCTTTGTGTAGCTGTTTTTGTGTTGTTTCTTAATCAGGATGGTTTGGGTGGAATAAAAGAGCAAAGCTCTTTTTGCTTGTTGCTCTCCAAAATACGGCCTCCTATGTACTGCCAGCACTAAAAGGACAACCTCCACACAGGGCAAATTCAGAAGCAGAAGATAAAATACGCTCCAGCTAGCTGTGACTTCTCAGAAATTCTGAGCAGTCCAACAGAATCTCCAAGCAACTATTTTGTTAAAAGAGAAAATGCTGAAGCTGCTTCTGCATTTAAGGCTGAAATGTCACATCTCTTGTTAGTTGATTAGCGGCCAGACGAAAACACGGAGTGATATTTTTTTCCTTTCCAGCTCTTCAATATAATATTTGCTCACCTATATTTCTAAGCTCTCACACAGTTTTTATTAGTCACTATCTCAGAACATAATGTAGCACAAGAAACAGAAGGAGGAGAAGGAGACAAGGTAGCAAAGGATAATACGGAACTGAGAACTCAAAAACAGATCAGGCTCTCAGAAATGCATCACACAATAAGTAGCCTGGGGGGGGTGGGGGGGGAAAGGCATATATATGTTTTGTGATAACACATGCAAGCAAAAAGTGAACAAAACTTTGCTATGTTTTAAATACAGCAGGGAGAGTCAAGATTTGCTTCATAACCTACAGTCATTTAGAAAGGCCAAGAAGCTGAATAAGGTTAAACCCTAGGAATCATGAGGCTTTTGAGAGATCAATGGCATGTAAATCCTTATAAAAAGAGTGGTACTTTTGAAGTGTCATAGCAGAAGTGCACCTGAATCAAAAAGGCCTTTTGGAGGCTTGTATTATCCTTAATTTGAAGCAAGACTGCAATGGGTGTCAGAGACTCAAACTAGAAGAGCTCAATACAAAGCTGGAAAAAAAAAAGAATTTTATCCCAGCTCAGGCATCAGATTATAAAAAAGAATGATTGCTTTTGCAACCCATGGATCCATAGAAACATACTGTTGGAAGGAAAAATAAAAGCACTGAAACAGAATCTAGAAAATTATGATGAAATGAGTTTGTGAAAATTCACACAACTGTGAATGATGTGAAAGAAAACACAAATTTATGCAATATTTTTGTTTTAAAACAGATCTGCTATATTTTTTCTTTTGGAAAAGATAGCTTATACCTAAAAAATACAGATATCTTCAAAATAGGGAAGAGCAGGGAAGAATTTCAGGGATATGTACAGGTGACAGCTATATTCTAAGATAGGAACATTATCTTGATCAGAAATTGTGCCTTTATTACTCTTACCACAGAGATCTAAAACTCTTAAACTGGGTAAGGAAGGCACTGTCCAAAGCTTCCAGGAAGTGCTTGAAAATGCTAGCTGTATTAAACAGACAGGTACAGCTTCTATTCTACAATGAGGAAATTGTGCTTTTTCACTGCGGGTTTGATGTAAACAAAAGCTTTAGCAGACAAACTTTGTAATTGCTGTCAGAAATGCAGTACCTACTCTAGTGCTGCAAACATGTCAGGCCCACTGATTGTTGAGGGAGTTAATTCTTTGGAAGAAAAGGAGCTTGTAAGCCTGGAGATCATTTTCCAGATGTTTTTAATGTTAGAGAAAGCCAATGAAAACACAAAGTAGAATGACTGAATGAGTATTTCTGTCATACGTGTTCCTAGAAATCTCTCTCTGGAGCTGAAACGAAAACTTGGAAAACTTTGTTTGGCTAAGTTAGGTACAACAGAAACAATTGGAGATCCTCCAAAATTAGTTTATCCCTTAATAACTTTAAAAAGGAAAGATGAATACTTCCCTGTGGCTGAGAGTCTGAGGAACTAACGAAGTGTATAAAAAAGGAAAAAGATCCATGCCCAGGAACTGATGACTGGAGACTGCTGGATGATTCAGCTGTGTTCTGACTGGAACATGTTCATTTCTCTAGAACAAAAAGGCTCACATCTGTATAATTTTAATTTCCCCCCCTTTAATAGATTATTTGGATCATGCTTTTCTCTGTCTGAATTGTTTCTCACAAGTATACAAGCGACCTGAAACTACTGAAGGCTTAAAATGGAAAGGCAAATCATAGAAAAGCTTTGTAATGAGAGACTCTGGTAAGCTCCAGGAAGAGATTCAAATTAGGGGTTTAAGACTCAGAAGACAAAATGTGGCTTCAAGGTTAAAGAAATAATGAATTTGTGTGTGGAGAGATTTACAGAGGATCCAGATAGATCTGATTACAGATATGTCCCCAAATATACATAAGGAGGGCATACAGAAACTTAGAGAAAAGGCAAATTTTGTTCAAGAGTTTATATTCAAACAGTTCTAAACCATTTAAACTGCTATGTGAAGGTCTTTAGTGTTTAAAAATGCATAATAGGCATGGATTGGTAATCACAACAGGGACTTTCTGCATCTCAAATAGTAGATAAAGAGGGAACCTGTCCTCCGAGTGTATGATAATAAGCACCAAACAAAGCTGGCAGTTGATGCTTCTAAGCAAGGCCTTGGGGCAACACTTTTAACAAGGAATGGTGATCACTGGAGACCTATGGCATATGCTTCTGGAGACCTGACTGAAACAGCGTGTCAGCATGCACAAAAAGAATCGGAGGCTCTGTCTTTAGTTTATGCATGCAAAAATTGTTCACTGTTTTTGTACGGAATAGCCGTGCTAGCAGGAGCTGATCTCAAGCTATTAGTGGCAACTGCTAAAAAGGGGTTTTGCAGGCAGATTTTCTAGATTACAAAGTCCGAAATGATTTACAACTTACATATAAATCTGGAAAAGACTTGGAAATGCCAGGCATTCTGTCCAGAGCTTTCAACAGGACTGAGGCAATACAGACGTAGAGCCTGATGTGCGTGCAAAAATTGTTAGGATATTTTTTTTTTCTCAGACAGGATGCCATTGTGAAGACCTGTCACTGCAGAAAGCCAAAGTACTAGATAAAACATAACAGAAGGTAAAGCAAAATATATCATTTTGCTTGGCTGGACAGCACATTCAGGTCCTTACAACAATTTTGATTGAGTGGTTTGTATGATACTGGATATTATTTTAAAATATTCTGAACTACTTCTTCCTAAAACTTTGAGTCAAGTGCTGGTAGGTATAATACATGCATGATAACTGTTCACAAAGAAAATGCAAACTATATTATATTTAGAAATGTTAACTATGGATCAGTGCAGGCAAAATAGCCGAAGAATTTTTTTTAAAAAAAGATAATTTCAAAAGGTAATTTCAGAAATGCTGGCATGTTTAATAAAAAAATGGCAGTGATGATAATTCCAGAAACTTTAAATTCTTAGGCCAAAGTTGATAGAAGTTGGCTTGTTTGCTGAAAAATAATGAAACACTTTTCCTCAGATTTTTATTCCTGGTCTCCAGAAATAACATTATTGCAGAAGTCAACTGCTGAACATATGATATCAGATATAAAGTTGATCTTTGTCTGCTGCAACACACAGCATCTGATTATGACAGATAATGAACCACAGTGTGATTATTAGGAGTATAAACATTTTGTGAAAGGAGCTTTAAATTCATTACTTCAGATCCAAGATCCTTTAGCTCTGAATAAGGCCTTGTGTAAAATGGTATCAAAATTGCTAAAAAAGTGCTTAAGCAAAGTGTAAAGTTCCCCTTATATCCTATTTTGGAATTGTTTAAATATAGAGCAGTGCTCTATATATTGAAACATTCTCAGTAGCAAGCTTAGATTAAAATTGCATAACTGATGTTAAAATGAGGGGCTAAGGCTTCTAAATGTAATGAAAAAAATCAGATAGAAAATGTTCAGTGTTGAAGAAAAACACAAATGAATTTTTTTTGCAATCCAAGACAGCCTATTTTCCTAGTATAGCCCTAATCTCTATTTAATGGCAAAATATTCAGTGGCACAAAAGACTTCTGTCTTGTGGAGTTTTTTCTTCTCTCTGATTAGGTGATTACTAAGAAAACACAGATCTGTTCAGCATATAGGAGATGTTACATCTTCCTCTCTTTATGGGGAAATGAAGGATTTCAAAGTTAGGTAAAAAGAAGCAGCTTCCAAGAAGCTGGTGAACGAGAGAGAATCAATGGAGAGGATCAAACAAAGAAACAGGGATAGTAAAAGCTTGGGATATTTCAAAGAGGCACAAAGCAAAGATCAGCTCAGATACTGATCGATAAGTGGACGTATGTATTGTATTATCAGTAGTCACTTTCTTTTTCTTTTTTGTTTTTTCCTTTGGAAGGTGAAAAAATAAAGATAACTGGTCCTTGAAGAATTTAGAGTGTGACATGCCCTGGGGCCTCTGGTTGGGAGTAGCTCAGGAACTAGAGAGAGACAAATAGACACATTTTAATAGATTTATAAATGTCCCCTCACATGATAAGCTCTGACGCAGAGTGGGTATGCACATAGTGCTATAATTGCACCTGCTGATATGCTGATGGCATCACGAATAATGGAGAGAACTAACAGTAGCAATGTTTTTCAGGTTCACCCTGGCCATATTGGTATAAAAATGACATGGATCTTCTTGATTAGACAACAAAAATATTCTCTGGACTTTAGCGCATTTACCATCAAGAAATCTGGTGCGAACAAATCTCACTCAGGAAGCCGACTTGATGTTCTGAGAAATGACAGGGGAAATGGAACAAAGAGATTGAAATATACCCAAGAAAGGGCAGTTTTGAGGGAAATTTTGAGATAAATAGTAGGGATTTTTGTGTAGATCTACGAAATTCAGTAAATTTAAAATCTAGGTCCTTGAGAAATGGCAAGGACATAAGTAAAAGAAACTCAGATGGCCTTTTGTGTTTTGGAGCAAGAGTTGTGAGGTGGGAAGACATTAGTAATGCATACCCATAGCTTGCTTTTTATCTTTGGGAAACTGGTAGAAGGCAGCAGTCTGGATGGATCTCTAGAGACAGCTTAACTTTTACAATGAACAGTTTAACAGAAGTGACAGCTTAGGTAAAATAGTGGGAGAAAATAAACCCAGAAAGGAAAGTGTCTGCATTTTGTGGGTGGGAAAAAGAACAGAATTTTCACAATGTCTGTGAATGTCTCTCTTGGCCAAGAAATGTGTGCAGCTATTGGTATTTTGCCTTCAAATCAGTGGATTTTGCTCTTTTGACATGATTTTAATCTCATGATTTAACCTCATGATTTTGGTGGCAGTGTCTCTGCTTTACAGAGATGTAAGAAGACAGAGGAGGCACTTTCCTGAATTGCCCCTGACTGATAATGTAGAAAAGCAAACTATATTATAGCCACCAAAGAGAAGAAGAATTTTGTAGCAATACTTTTTTTATCACAAAAAAAATATGGAAAATAAGAATGGACACTTCTCATATATGTATTACACATTTACTTATTTTTGTAGCAAATATTTTATGTCATGAGAAAAAAATAAACGCATGAGATGGTGAAGGAGTTAAGAGAACTTTTCACATGGAGACGTGATGTAGAGGTGTTGGGAAACAATCAATAACTCGGCAAAAAACCTTGACTTTCCCTATCTATGGAGCCTTCTGTATAAGTAATTTATACTGTGTGTCTGTATCTGTTTGTGTGTATATATATATACATTTTCATGTAAGTGTGTTTGTGCCTTTATTTTGATTTATAAGCCGACCTATTTTGTAAAATTAGAGAGAAGTAGCACGCCTGCTTGATACTTTTTGGTAACGCCTACACAAAATTGTGGCCATCAAGAAAACAGCAAGAGTATAAATTTGTAAGAGAAAGAGTAATTTGTATTCTTGTCTTCCATAATTTTTGATTTCTTCATAATTTCTAATGGTATCCTACTCTTTAAAGGTAAAGTTTCACCTGGATTACATGCCAGATTGCGCCCCAGTGCTTGCGCCCAGTGCTCCAGGGACCTAAGTGGACCTTCTTATAATGAAATAGGTCACATGCCTTTTTCCGGGAGAAAGAAGTGGCCATATCTATTCCTTATACACAAAAATACTGATATCCCTTACGCTGATTCTGGGATCTCTGAAAGCTACTCTTACTGAAAAAAAAAATAAAAAAATAAAAAAAAAAGAATTGTGTGACCAAATAAGATATAAAAATACCACAAAACAAAAAGAACATACACCTCCATTCAGGAACAAATCCCTTCTTTTCTTTCAAATATGGCAGACAAACCTTGTAACTCTAATCAGTGATTCAAGAACAAGATATTTCAGCCCACACCTGAAAATTCAAAAAGCATAATCCAGTGATGAAAGACAGTAGACGCATACCTGTGTCCTTGCTGCTAAAAAATATATGAAAAGGCTGTGTTTAGCCTGTGTTTAGCATCCTCCTGACTACTGTGATGTGCCTTACAGGCTATAAACAGTTATTTCTGAGCAGGAAGAGAGAAGCCTTCTCTTGGAGTCTTTATGCGCTTCTCTATCCTGTCCACCGTGCAGCTCTCCGCATGCTAACTAATGCCACTGAGGAGGTGGGGGCTTCGTAAAGATCGTTTTGGCTTCTATTGTTCTCAGTAGTCACAGGAAAATGAACACAAAAAGTTCCCTCCCACGGGAAGATACTCAAGGAGAGAAAATTGCTATGAATTTGCCCTCTACTTCAGACGCTTACTTGCTCACACAGTTCTAAAGTTGTCAAAGGTATTTATACATATAAAATAGCAAATGTTTGATAGTGCCTCTTGTCCCTGGGGATGGGATCATTTGCATATTGCCAACAGGGCTTTAAGCACTATGTAGGCACAAGCATTACATGAAAACAGCAGTCACAGCTATCTGGCCCTGGCCTCGAGCAGGTGAGTCCGTGTGCCATAGCATCTTTTCAGAAAGACTTACTACTTCATGGCCAGCTGCCAGACAGCAGAACCACTCTGCAGACATTTGTGGCATGTGGCATTTTAGGAGTAGCTGCACACTGCTCTGGATCCTGTGACTGGCTTCTCGAAGGACAGGACAGCTGTGCCTATCTTTCTGGGACAAATAAGGATACTCCATCGTGCATTTTGTTCCTAGTGACCAGAGAAATGAGAGAGTTAATTTCTGTCCATCATTTCTGTCCTTACTTCTCCAAAATTGAGCTAATACACTTAAATTTCGCATGCTTAGACACTGGCAAAGAAACAACATTTAAAATTATAATTTGCTGAGGATATAAAAAAAGGAGAAATTCTATTCCTAGATACCTGCAAAAATCTTTGCCCCTATCGAGCTTCCATTACGCGCCTACATTCCTCAGAAAATCTATAGGCAGCCTCTGTAGGACTTGGTTGTCTACCTAACCTGGAGGCACCATGCCACCACAGCGGGTACACACATCTGCCTTGGTCTCCTGGCTCTGTTTGCATGCTCGAAGAAAGAGAATAGTTCCAGAGAGAGACCCAGCTCTGAGCCCACAGTATGCTAGTGGTGAATGGACAGGAACTTTTCTAATGCTGCCGGTGCAGTGTGCAGCTGAGTGTGTCCCCATAGGACATTATGGGGGACCAGAATCCTAACCAGTCTAAATCACTGCAGTTTTGTTAATGATTGTAGCATTGTAGCTTTGTGCCCCTATTCTGATTCTTAGAAGAAATCCTAGCCCTGGAAGTTATTTTCTGGTATTTGGATGAAGGTGAAAATATTCTCTGGGACTAGATTCAGGCCTTGATTCCAGATATATAAGCAAAATATAGCGGAAAAACTGGATTATAGGTATAGCTACGCACCCAACCACCTCCACCCTCCCACTCCCAAACAAAGAAGCAAACAAAAACAACAAACCCAGGAGCCCAAGATAAAGCAAACACCTGCATAACAAAAGCACACTGAAGAAGGATGTATTAAATAGCATCAAGTACATCACTGAAGTCCAAAAAGAGAAGAAGCAAAAACCTCAGCCCTAACTGGCAGCAAATAAAAGGTTGCTAACCACATAGAGATCTGTCTTTGGGCACTGCCAAATTGAAAACTGGATGGAACACAATTTTGAAGATTATAACTGGAGAGATGATTAGAGGCATGGGGGAAGCTTTTTCAAGGACTTACTAAGGAAATGGGATTGTAATTAGAAAAGGAAATAGAATCAAGAGAAAATTTCTAAAAGGTGAATGAAAAGGCTTTTGTATACAGTAAAAACACATGTTAAGAAGCCAAGTCCACAGCACAGTGTTACTAAGTTCACTTGTAATTTTTAGCCTGAAAATGATAGATAGAGAAGTGCATTTTAAGTCTAATCACAAAATTTGTTTCCCTTTTGCAACTCTCTCAGAAATAGAGTGTAAAAGTCCATGCTCAGCCCAGGAAAATGGAGAAAATCTCTCAGCCCCAGAGTATCCTGATCCAGCCAACATTTGCAGATGTGCTTAGCTGCATGTGAATATTTTCCAACTGATTTCAGTGGCTAAATATGAACACTGGCAAAACTGGAACATCAAATGAGGGCTGAGCTCTCTTCTAAATCTTAGTTTCTCCCATAAAGTTAATTTAAAGAGAAAAAAAAAATCCTATCTGAAGTTCTAAGAGGCGTATTTATAATTGAAGATTATATACGTAGTTCCTCAAACAACAACCATCCAGAACACCAGCTGGCCCTGACAGTTTAAACTGAGAAATAAAGAAGAGAGGAGGGGCAAACTGCAGCTCCTGAGCAGTGCAAGAACTGGTGTCACATGGAGACTACATCACATGCCAGCACAAGGCTTGTCCTGGATGGAGTTTCAGGCCTATTTAAATTCCCAGCTGTGTGGGAAAGCAAACCATAAGGAAAACTGAAGCTGAAATCAGTGCTATTATCCAGGATGCAACAGAGTGCCCTAGCGAGCCTGGTCCAGCGTGAGCCTGGGCCTGGCTGGACCCCTGGGGACTCCTTGGCACCCCCGCTGTGAGCCTCCCTGGGCGCTTCTCGCACCGCGGCGTCTGCGGAGTGCGGTATTCGTGAGGTGTCTTGCAGCCAAGTGAAGACTGAGATACGGGACTTGTTAGATGAGGAAACTGGGCACGCCAGGATGAAAAGGTCCACAGAGGCAATGCCCCTGGGATGAAACATGTGGGCTCTTCTAGGAGACCAAGAGCTCCATTAATGGATGCCAGTCTTCACACTTTTCTGCTCTGAAATTTAGTTACCAGTTGGAGAAAAATGAATTTATGTGACTCTGTCCTAGGGAATTTCACTTCTACAAAGTGATTTTACTGGTCTGTGGGATATGTATGGGGTGCCTGCCCTGGAACTAGCTTCTGTGATTTGCAAGGTGGAAAATTACTGCTTTCATGCACCTCTAATTCCCCTAAAGAAATCAGAGGAACCACAGTATATGTTTTTGTAAAGGCTGGGACAAAAACTAGTCATAACAGTGCTGGTTACAAAGGCAGCATATAGAAACCAAAAGGTAAAGTCAGGCAAATTCCATGAGCATCCCCACTGCACACTTCAATGAATTCCCATGACCTCCTTCCAAACCTGGCTTTTCGGATTACGATGGTGCAATAAAGACATTACTCACCCAGCTACATCCTGCAGAAACTATCCCCTGACAAACCTAGGAGCCTCTTGTTTCATTGCACAGTGAAGCTTTCTAGCTTCTCCACATCAGCTCACTACAGACTACCAAGGTAGACTAAGGATAAGGCAAGTGTCTGAAGAGTGTAAACCTGTCTGCACCAATGCACTTTGACTCGTGACTCTTGTTTGTGCTGAAAGGAAAGTGTATTTGTATCTTCTGTATCCTGTCTTTGGGGTGCGGAAAATTCAGACAGGAGCAAATGCTGGGAAGTTTCGGATCTCTATTCTTGGCTTTACCTACGTCTTGGCCATGTCTAGTCACAAGCGCTGACCTCAGTTAGCAATATCACAGCAGATCTGAACAGGCTGCGTGTTTATATGGTAGAGCACTGTACCTTGCAGAGATACTAATTGGGTCCTGGAAGCAATATAGCTATGGCAGCATGTTGCTGTGTTGAACTAATTAGCACTGCTTCTAATGAGCGCAGGTGCAGTACCATGGTGACACAGCTCTGCTGCTTCCTGTTCAGGGATAGCTTGGCTGCCTCGGTCCCGAGCGCTTTAGCATGGCGTAGATATTGCCTTTCTCCCATTGGGAAGGGTGGTTAACCTCTCCGGGCAAAACTTCGGTCTGCTTGAAGTGAGTGAAAATTTATCTTATACAATCTCTTAGATTCCCCATCTGTGAAGCTGGATGTAATAAAAAGCATCTGCCTTTGCAAATCACTTAAAATCTACAAATGAAAAATGCTACATGATGTCAGTGTGAGAGTATTTTTTAATTTTTATTCTTTATTATTTTTCTCTTTCTTGTTATCTAATTTTTGTACTGCGGCAGAGGTCATGAGTTTCAGCTTGACAGAACCAAAATAAGACAGAAGGTAGAAAAATGTTATAGGAAAAGCAAAAAGCCACTGAGCCCTGAAGAAAATATGAGCTGAGTTTGTATTATTTATACAGTTTTGTATTCTGCCAACTGCAGAGCACATGAAAGTTGAATATTCCTGCACTTTAGAATAGGGAGAAAGTAACAGTAGAAAGTGAATTGGAATGGTTGGGAGTGCAGGTGGGAGAATAATTTATAATGGATAATTTATTCAACAAATTTTTCCTCTTATCTCTTCACAAATTATTCTAAAACAGATTGCTGTTTTCTCAAATTCACTTGTTATGTGAAATTATTTACTGAGCAATTCTTTTAAGTTGTTTGTGAATTTAAATTGTAGAAAGATGCTATGCGTTTGATTTGACTTAAAGGCTCCACAGAGTTTGCTTTGGTGTGCTTACTAGAGCGATGCTGCCTTCTGTGGTTCTGGTCGGCTTCTGTGGTGCCCCATGCAGGTTTGTGTCCTCCTGAGTAGAGGAACTTCCCAAAACAGGATCTAAACCAGCAGTTTTTGCACCAAACTCAAATTCCTAACGATGTTGTCTGTTAATATTCTGCAAAGTGGGGAAGCTCGTTTAATGTTTCATGAGAGTGAGCTTGCCTGAAAGGCTGTCTATTTTTCCCACAACGACATTCCCACAACAACAAAAGCTGTCCTGCTCTCCCCAGGCTGTATCTTTCTCAGGTTCTTCAGATTTTGCAGTCACAGGCATACCATGACTGGTCACCCTGCTCTCTCTCATCAAACATATACTCATAGCAAGGAGAAGTGGTTGGAGAGATTTCTGAGAACCCTAAGGACTGGAAACTGGGTTTAACTGGATCTAGAAGTTATTGAATATGTTGCTATGAAAGAATGTAATTGTTCTCTCAGAAAGAGTAGGAGAAAGAACTTGAATAGAAGGTTTCATCTCCCTGTTCACTAAATTAAAGTCGTTTCTTCCCTTACGATGCAATAGGAGGAGAAGACATTGGAGTGGAGGCACCAAGCTCTCAGGACATGTCACTGTGCCATCAGCATTTGAGACCCCTTCCCCTTGAATCAAGAAAAGCTGTGCCTGCGCTGGCCTGAGGACAAATTCCATTTTCAGCAATTTTAGCAATGGGTAGAAAGGTTTGTCTCTATATGTGCTATTAACGATCTGTCTGCTAAACGTGCCAGTTGCTTTCCCTTGTGTAGGACGGTAAGAGATCAATTAGAGCAAGAAAGTTCACAGCCCACTTAAGAAGCAATATTCCCCTTTTATCTCATCTCCTTCTCAGATTTCTACCCTTTTACAGCTGTGTGGCTGGTGTGCTAAATGCTAATGTGAAAATACTTTATCCAGTGCCAAGCAGACATTCTTGTGGAAATGAGTTCTCCCCTCTCACATTTGTCTAGTACTTTCTCACCTCCCTACCCAGTCGATCAGATTGTCCCTTGGTGCTTAGGGACAGTCCTTGGGCTTGGCCTGCTGCCCGTGTCTGCTGGATGCTTTACCTAGCAAGCTGAAAGCAAGTTTGTTGAGTTCTTTTTGTTTTTACAGGCATGCAAGGACTTAAATCTGAATAGCTTTTTTTTTTTTTTTTTTTTTTTTTTTTTTGCTCACAAAAAGAGGTAAATGTTCATTTTTGGCCAGCATCTTAAATGGCTGAGTAGTCTTTACTGGATAACACCTCTAACAGATTTTTTTTTTTCCCTCAGTCATTAACATTAGTTTGTGATTTCCCTCTGCCCTTTTAAACCAGCTCTTCTGAGTGATTATTCGTGTAATTGTATCTAGTCTATTTAGGTTCTGACATTAAGCTCATCACTGTGGTGTCTGAACATCAGATCAATGCCATGTAATTACAGTCACACAGAGCACAATCAACAATTATCAGCGATCACTTTTCAGATCTTTCAACAAAGAAATTCTATCTGAGACATTGCTGTAGGATTTCAGATTTCCAAATATTTGCACTTCTAATTAAGCAGATGGAAGACCTGCTGGTAATGAGAAAGCAGGTCTCAGAACTTCTTCCATAGCTAATTTCTGCCCAGACCAAAATAAATTAGGCTGCAACAATTCTTTTCCAAGGTAAATAACACAACACACCGCTTGGCAAAATGCCTAACAACAACAACAAAATAAAGAAGTGTTTAAAGGTATTGCACGCAGTATGAGATTTTCACACTACAGTAATAAATGCAACAGAGCAAAAACCTACAGCTAGCAGAAGGCAATGTCTTCTTATCTAACTGCTCTGGAGGATATTTGCTGATCAATCCTATGAAAGGATGATATGCTTCTGTGTGTGTCCAGGGGATGAAATAACAAGCCTTAAGGCAATAATTCTCTCATATCATGTTTGAGAATTTTACAAATACAGCATGAGTCTCTGTGACTCAGTCTGAATGGATTTTTTCTTAGCACATGAATTTTACATGATATTTCAATACTAGTTCTTTTGGGCAGTTTTCCTAACACAGTGAGATGTTAGTTTTTAGGTGCTTTTTTATCATATTGGTAAACACCGTGACACATTTTGTGAAATGGGTGAGGAAGGCTTGCAAACCTGAAAATTTGAGAATTACAAGGATATTCGATTTGTCTCTGTTTTAGTTCTGTATACTTTCTGGTGCTTTTCAGTGTTTGGAAGAGAGAAACTAAAAGCATCAAAGAAACAGAGTTTCGTGCTGTCTTGGCATGTGTTTTGTTTCTTTTTTTCCTNTTTTTTTTTTTTTTTTCATGGTCTCTCCTTAGCCTTTAAATTCTGGCTCTGATTAAAAAATATATCCACATGTTCCAGATTAATTAAAGAAATATCAAATAGATAAGTAGCTTTCCTGCTTTTTAGCAACAAAAATCCATTTCTTTTTGTTGTTTCCAAATCTCTAAAAGCAACAATTTTTGTAATTATCAAATTTCCATATAGAAAACTGGTATGCATGTGGGGGTGTAATAGCACAATCTGATATTCTTGTAGCACCAGTTTTCTATAAATAGGGAAATCTGTTATTTATCACTGGAACTATTCATTAAAATAAAATTTTTAAAAAATATATATGCATATACAGCATGGGCATCTGTTCCTAGATCTTTAACTGACTGACAGTTTTTAATCCATTTAGATAATCCTAGGTGGAACTTGCTGGAATCTTAGCCTTTCAAGGTGTCTTTTCAACTTATTTCTGAAGTGTTTTTATGCCCTTTCTCATGATCTTTGGAAATTTATTTGTTTTTTAAAGTCTGTCTCCTGGAGTCAGGTAAGCACATAGGAATCTCAGCACTTTTTTTTTTTTTTAAAAAAAAAGGTGTTTTTCATTTTCTAGAAGAGACCTTAAAATGTGATTCTCTTAAGGATCAAAAAGGAGCATAAACAAAAGAAGAAAAAGATTCTAATTCTTTTTATGTCATGATTTTTAAGCTGTTCCCATGACTTTGCGGGCTCCAACCAATATTTTTTGAATACTTGTGTTTTGCAACAACTTTAGTAACATGCTGTGTTTGATATTTGCAATGCTGTTGAAATCTCCCTGACCTACACCATAGCATTACATACTATTAGCATAATATTACATATTATGATAGGTGGCTACATCTCATGTTTGCCACACTGTTATTTTAAGCACAAACCACCCACTCTCAGCAATCAAGATACATAAGGTGCATGTGTGTAGGGCACCTCTGCATTGGCTTTTGTGTTTTACCTCCACATCCTACAGGCTCCTACTGATATTTTGCCTGGGATTTTCATCACTGCTGTCTCAAAAGAATAGCCAGCACCACAGCAGCAGTGGAGGAACAGACTTACGTGGCTGCCAAATCCATGTGAATAGTGGGGGAGTATTATAGAACATTTATATACTCTGCAATTATTATTTGCCTCTTGGTATTTCTAAGGCTTCCACCCTAAATTTGTCGCTTTTGTTTCTTCGGTGAAGGTTTCTAAACTTGCCTGGGCTTCCTCCTGAATCTACTGGTATGAATTTGCTGCCAAACTGGGAGAGGACTGTCCCTCTGCCTCTCTCCTGCTGATTTTATGTGGATGGGGGTGGATCACTTTCTCTTGTCAGCATTTGTTTTCTTTTCTACTTCAGGCATACCTTATGTGTGTAGTAATAAATAACACAATTCCAGCTTCCGATGGCACAGTGCACTCTGCTCGAACTCTTTAGAGAGGGAAATAGTCGAGCTTAGCATCACAGAGTTTCATTTGTGAGCTTTACTTTACCTTTATCTCATTTTAAAAAATTCAAAGCTTTGCCTCCACAAATCAGGTTAAACGGTACATTACTAGGGAACCGCTTGACCTTGAAGCAATCCCTTTTGAGGCAGAGGTGACGAAGGGGTTGGCAGGCAGGATTTATTGTGCTCTGAGGAATGCAGAGGGAGCACAGGAACATAAATATACACGAAACAGGAGTGGGAATCACAGATGGATCTGTCAGATAAGGCTTGGCCCTGTATCTGTGAGTAAGGATGTCAAAGGGTGATGGTATCTTCTCCAATGGAAATACAATTCAAAATCTTGCTGGGATGGTGTATGATGCCAGACAAGCTTCATCAGACAGATGAAACATTATCTTCATTATTCTGCTAAGACTGCAGTGTAAGTAGGATACTCAACATATGTTTTAAGCTTGAGATATTTGTGGCAAAATATGTAAGGTGCCTGGAAATACTGCACAGGAAACACTCCTAATGAACAATGCTGGAGCTGTGCGATGCCTGGTGTTTGCAGAGGGCTTTCTCGCTGCAGTCAGTAACATGAAAAGGAGGCTGATGACAGAGTCACTTGTCCTATTCTGGTTTCAGCTGAAGGAAGAGACCCATCTGAGCTGACTACTCTGCCTCTGCTTCCACAAAGCAAGAAGAAGAAAGAAGTAGAAAGGTTGGACCTTATCGTTAGCTAGTAGACTGCCCTCAAGAAAACAAAGTATGGGTTGGAGTGGCTTATGTTTGTAAAAAAGTTAAAAAAAACTCCTTGACAAGGATGAGTGAACGATGTGCCTATACGCACATTTAGGAAAACACTCTGTAGAACTGATTTGCCACTGCACTCCCCAGGACTGATTGTCTGACATTATTGCCATTAACCTCTTTAGCGTTCTAGCATTTTTCTTGCTAGGACAAATACAGTGAAAGCCAGAATATTTTACTTTTTTTCCTCTGTAAGTCCCTGCTTTTTAATGTGTCCTTGCCAAGAAGGAACTCCAGGCAAGCCCTCCCCACTTCCAACGTGTTTCTACCACCACGTGCTGCCAGACTACCTCTGCCTTCTGCAGACCCCTCTTTAGTCTACAGATCTGCCATTCTTCTTTCAAGGTCTTCAGGGCTTCAGGTGTCCTAGAGAGAAAGAGAGAGAAAAAAAAGCATTCTAAAAACACTGATAGAGAGGACTAGTGGAGAGAAAAGAAAGGAGATGAGTAGGCGTGGGAAAAAGACAGAACAAGAACAGCTGAAGAGTTAGAACAGACTACATATTTATTATTTTTAAAAGGTAAGTGGTTATGTTTTGAAAAGCTCCTGCTGTTGTTCTTTCTAGCTGTAAAACCTTTTGTTTGAGCTTTTTTCAGTCTCCTCTCTTTTTTCCATTCTCTCACTCTCAGTATTAAAGGTTTAGGATGTGACCTTTCAGAACGTGGCTGTTGGATTTTTGGGCCCTTGGTTGATAGTGCCTTATATGTATTTATTTGCATAAATGAGCTAATTAGGCATAATACACTGTTAAAATTAACTACACTGTGCACTTTTTATAGAAATTCAGCACAGATTTCTGAGAAAGCGTCTACTTAGACACCCTTTTGAGGCTTGTTATGATCCTCTGCCCACTTTCAGATGTCATAAAATTCTGGTGATTAATTTGTGAGCTCTCATACATTATAAGTACAGATTTTTACAGTAGTATCTCAAACCTCCAGTCTGAGAATTTTAGGGTTATGTAATCTAGTCTCAACTAGTGTTTGGAAAAAAAAAAAAAAAGAATTCTGAGTCCCGAGTTTATAATGAAGATTTTGATACTGCCATGAAAATGTACCCAAAGCAGTGAAATCTTAATAAATAAATAAATAAAAAAGGAGAAGAGGCTGCCACCTTATTAAAGGTACAATGTGCATAATTGCTTCTGTTTGGCTCCTGTAACAGTCATGTTTCCCAACCTCCCCACATGGAGAAGTGATGTCACTGTGAGTGATGGCCAGTCTCATGAAGTGGTTTCGTACATTTGTGTTCAATTCAAACCATATGTAATGTCTACCACTGTGAACATGAGTCCCTCAAGGCGCTCTTTGTTGACCCTCTTAGCTCTCCCTGACTGTGTTGAATTTCATTTCTGACATTGTGTTTGTAGCATAAAAAAGGAAGCAGTTGTTTAGTCTGATCTTTATATGGCCTCTATCCTTTTGACTGGAGTGAACTGGTCTAAATTTGAAGTCAGCATGGCTTTGAGCATGAGGTTGGGCCACAGTTCTCTGGAGGTCCCTTCAAACCTAAAGAATTCTATAATTCAGTGGTCATTTGTCCTGAGGCATGGCATGGAATATTGGTGATTCTATCATTTCAGCAATTCTGTTGCCCTTTCAGATATGCTGGCTCACTCCATGTCTACAGTAATAGCACAGACGCACGTTCCATCGCTTCTCTCACGGCATTGCATGTGCAGTGCTCTGTGTGCCGTGACTTTACAGTACGTGCACCTGTTATTACATTGCCTGGTAGTGGTGAGTAAGAGGAAATAGCTTCAGCCATGTGTCCCTTCCTCTTTCAATCACATTCCTTGCCAGTTTCCTACCACTCCTTTCTCCCATAGGCATCTAAAGCACCTCTTGAAAGCATTGGCCACTGCCCAAGACAGGATGCTAGACTAGCTGGAGTGACAGATGAATAGAATTAAACAAGATTTAGGTAAGAACTGAATTCAAAGTAGGACCTAAAATGCACCCTAAAAGGCATGATTGCTATTTTTTCTCTGTTAAAATCCAGAAAATGAAAGCTTGCTTTTAGTTAATTCTCAATGACCAATGATTCGCATAGCAGGAGAAACAAATGACTCGCAACCAACGCCCGTATGTGCCGTGAAGGGCGCAAACACACTTCTTCTATGTCTGTTTATACAGTAAAGGCTTTCTGCAGGTCACTCTGGTCTGAGAACCAAGGGTGGTTCACTATTTTTTAAATAGTATATTCCAACCAGTCATGAGTTTGGAACATATGTATGTCTTCTGAAGTCACACAGGCAAAAGCATTTGCCATTGAAAAATAGCAGCAGAAAAAAATAGTAGTAGTTTTCATCCACTTTTAACAAATTGTAGCATACTAACATTGCATCACAGGCACTTTACAGTGTGGTCATTCAGCTGTAGAATTCATTGTCCACTGAGACATGGAAAAATTTCATGAGTGGAAGAGGATAAGACAAAAAATCAGACCATTCTGCAATATCCCAGAGGAAGACTGGTGTTATGGGTGATTTTTAAATGCCTGCTATTTTTAATAGTGTGTTCAGGATTTCCAGATTATGGTTAACAAATTCTGATGGATAAGTTTGAGGATTAGGAGATTCTTTCTGAAAAAAATGGCATAGTTACTGGGTGAAGCAAAGATTTTCTGATTTTCTACATGGAAGAAAGCCCCAAAGATGAAAAGGATGTGTAAGAAGTGTGTAAATTGCATAATCTGAGCACAGAACTTAGGGGAAGATATGGAGCACAAATGAAGAATTGGCAGGATAAACAACCTATTGGAAAATCTCTGACACAACAAAATTTCATTAAAAAGAGTAGATGAATGTAGAAGGTTTTTTGTTTGTTTGTTTGTTTGTTTTTAAGGAAATTCAC
The DNA here is from genome assembly GCA_013398735.1 of Nothocercus julius. Lineage (NCBI taxonomy): Eukaryota > Metazoa > Chordata > Aves > Tinamiformes > Tinamidae > Nothocercus > Nothocercus julius. The sequence goes on along the minus strand of VZSV01000181.1, from coordinate 1,158,118 downwards.
TGCTTTTGACAGCACAGCCACTGCATAATATTTCCAGTGTCAAGGCAGTTTTTTGTGTGTCTTTTCTGCATTAGAGAAATCATTCTTCTTGCCCTCCTCAGTAGGTGTGCTATTTGGGCTCTCATCTGCATCAAGTTGCTCTTCTGTTTAATTCTTACCTTTATTTTGAACTTTGGTCTCCTGTTTCATAGATAACTCAAATTAGGTCTTCTGTCAGGGCATTTCCATGCTCAACTGAAAAGGAGTGGAGGATTACAGAGCAGCTCTTAAGTAGTTAGAGAAGATTTTGACTCTATTCTGCTGTTTCTTAGAAAATGATATTAATATACTGTTATTAAAATACTATTATAATTGCTGTTACGGAAACTTAGGAAATTTCTGGTGCATCTCAAATATTTTTGCTGGGCAAACAAGCCATTTTCTCTCCGTTAACACTTTTAGAAGTTCTAAAGATGTGCTGGTTGAACAGGATGTCCCAATCTCCTTTCCTCAGCGCTCTGTATGAAAGCTTTGTTACTCAAGAAAGCCTCTCTGGCCCCCTAGTTGCAGGGAGGGAAATAAAATAATTTAATAACATAGGTTTGGCTAGACAAGTGCTTCCCTATAGTTATTTGAAACTGTTCAGAAAATTGCATGCTTGAGAAAGACAGAGGTATAGTATAGAAGAGACGTTTATGAAGAAAAAAAAAAAACTGCCAAAAAAGAAAGCAGTTTTGCAGAAATCAACATGGAAACAGAACTGACTATAATAGTTCTGAAAGGGACAGATGTTAGTGTTCCACCCTCGGCTCGTCTGGCCTATTATGCCTCTGAATGCTGAAGCTCACAATGCCTTTTTTCACTCCAATTTCAGAAGTGTCAGACAGGAGACACAGCGTCAGCGAAAAATCTTATACCGATCTCTTGTTAGCTAACTGCAGTGTTTTGTTCCATGGTTACATGTCTGCACAAGCCATCATTGTGTCAGTCATAATTACCACCTGTTCAGTGGCTCCCTTCAGGTTTCATCACCTTTGCAGTACTAAGCAGCCAGCTGCAGGAAGCAGAGCCGGCTGCCCTGGAGCAGCAACCGTCAGGCTCTGGATTTCAGGGTATAATTGCTGCCTGAACACAAATATGTTCCTCCTCCCTGCCTAAAACACCAAATCCACTCCTTTCTTTGGCAAAGATCAGGGTTTCATCAAACCAACTTTTTGCCCGGGATAGGAAGGTAGACCCTGTCCTCTGCAGGGATGCCGTGATGAGATGTGGGTGAAGGCTGTGCAGCTACATTGCTGTGCCACTGTCTGCTGCCACTTGAAAATGCAGCCGTGTACTCCTCTTTGGAAATGGCTTTGGCTTTCCTGTAAGCCCATTTTTATCTTTTCTGTGAAAAGAACAAGATATCTCCAGTATGGAAATCTTTAACTATAACATCCTGGAAGTCCTCTTGGTTTGGGGACTTCTTTTGTAAAGAACTTTGGAATACCTCCTTTTAACTAACCTCAGCTCACCCTTCAAGAGCAATATGGTGGTCAAAGGGAATACAAAACTGGAAACCAAAACCAGATCTCTGGAAGGCAATTGCAGAGAATCCCAATGAGGCAGGTGCATGGTTTCAAATGACAATTGCCTTTCCTCCCCTGCCATCCCCTGTTTACCTGTTTTGTTTTTTTTTTTAATTCAGCTTTGGCTGCATGACCCAGACCAGTTTACCTGTTTTTTTTTTTTTTTTAATTCAGCTTTGGCTGCATGACCCAGACCAGCAGGCCTGCCAACAATCATGTTGTATTTTGTTAACTGCTTATGACTTCTAGACAGTGTGCTGCTGTGATTGTCACACTCTTTCGCTTAAACATACGGCTCATGGAGACACAAATTGCTACAGCATGCAGCTTTCCATAACAGATTTTTACATACCAATTGGAGATGCTGTATGTGGCAGTGGTCTAATCCTGGAAGCAGCAGCTCTGTAAAGTACGTGGCATGCTGGCTTTCTTAGGCTTAATCAAGAAAAACAAAGACGCTGTCAGACTTTTCTCAGTCCAGTAAAAATGCTACAAAGCTGAGGTAAGTATGTTTATGATGCATTGGAGAGACACGAATGATAATAAAAAGTTTGAAGAAGTGGAAATAAGAGATGAGGACCTAACTGAGGAGAAAGAAAGATATTTTATTTGTATCATGAGTTAGGGGGAGTTTAAGGATTCAAAAATCCTGCCTGATTAAGCTTCCTACATTGGGATATTTGAAGCTCTCAATACAGAAAACTTGGGTGGAAATTTTTCTGAGGTCCTCCTTGTGTAGGAGGCTGTTTGGGCTATGATCTGGGCCCTGTCACAACAACGAAACATAAAAACCTTGAATATTAAAACTAAGTGAGTAGCTAGCATATAATAAAAATGCCAAGCAATCCTTAAAAACACTTATCTACAGAAGTACAATTTATTCACATGTTGAGGGGTAGGCATGAAGTGTACTTTTCAGGTCCCCCCTTCCTCCAAGTTGATCCCTTTTTAATTTTATGTATGAATCAGAGAAAAAGATTTTAAGTTTCTGAGATATTTTACATGACTTTCTTGCCACAAACCTCTGAGTTGTCATCCAACATTGACATTGTTTTGACACTGCTAGAAGGAACTGGAGAATTGTCATTGCCCCACCACTATGGATGCAGTTTTGATATAAGTACAAATTTGAGGGAGGGAAAACTTGGAGGAGAAACAGATTGTAATTTTGTGGAGATGCACTGCAGTGTTTAAACTTACATACTTTCCACCAGCCTTGTTAGATTTGAGTAGATGCAAGAAATCCAGCCATAAAAATATCTGGTTACACCAAACTCTTTTATGGAGAAGAATTAATCATGGATCTTCAAGAAGAAAATTTGAGCAGCTGCTCTACTTCACTAGCTGCTGCTTTTATTTATAATGGTTCTATATTGCTAAACTGCATTGTAAAAAAATGGCCTATGTAATATTAGTTTGAAATTCACTGGAAGCAAAGCTGTAGCAAATATCTAAAACTTGTTGGCATTTTAAGCTTTTTGAAGTGTGATCAACTGTCATATGGAAGGGGATGTGTATGGAGAGGGTCACCAATGGCACCACTGATCTTTATTTTCTTTGGCCTCTTGACCTTTCTTACATTCTGAAATACTTTCCTCAACTGCCTGGCTTTCTACTATATGTTCCTCAATATTTCTTTTCAAAAGTCCTTTTAAAAAATGTAGGTTCATTTCCTAATGTAAGTGCAAAGACTGTTTCTCTACAAATTTATCCCTTTACAGCTGGCCTGTCTCCTTCCCTCCATCATCCCAAGGAAGTACGATGTTACCCTGTCTTATTCCCCTCCCCACTTCCAGCCTTGGAACAAGCAGAGAACTTGTTCATGAATGTTATTTCTGTTGTGAAGTTACTGGACCAAGTATGCATGAGTTGGGATTGATTTGATACATCAATAAAAACAAATGGATTGGAAAAAAAGAAATTAGTGATTAACTATTGTGAGGTGCCCAGCAGATCTTCACAGTTGAACAGCTCTGAGTTAAGTATGGACCGGAATCCAAACTGTGCATAACCTGTAACAGTGTGAAGGCTCACATCTAAATCAAGTCTTTGTTGCCTGTCTTTGTTCTTGAAATATATCAAATCTGTTCAGTGAAACAAGCATGCATAAAACATCCGCAGTGAACAGTGCCTCTGTCATGGGAAAGTAGAGAATGGAATATTTTCAAGGGTTCTCTTACCCAGTAGTTAATCTGGGATACATGGGATATATGCAAAACCTTGTTCGTAGCATTTTTAATTTGTTCTTACTGAGAACGCTCTTAGAAAGTCTAGTGCGGTTCTGAAGGAACAGAAGGTTTTTGGAAGCAGCTGGATGTCAGTGAGCCAAACTAAACCAGAACACTGTGGGCTTGACTGTGTGACTTGACTCTGTTTTCATTGAAAGATCACCAGCAGGCTCTGTCAGAAAATGCATTCCTGGAGCACAGGTGGCAGAAAAGGCTGGGCCATATGCAGAAGTACTCCTGTTTCTGTCACTGTCAAAAGCTGTTCTAGGTGCCCCACAAAACAGGAAGAGGATTTGCAGTGGTCTAAGTGACTTCTTAATTCAGTTGGGCATATTATAATGAAGACAAAAATGTTTTCTTTAACTAGAAACAGGAGAAAGAGTGGAGAAGGGAAAATGTTGGTAAGTATTAAGTGAATGATGCGGTAGCTATATGAAGACCTTACCAGTATTTCATCCAAAATAAAGTATTTGCCATTGAACTTCTGTCCCCTCTATCTTCTCTGAATGTAGCACTGGCAAGATCAGGCTATTGTCATTCTTACAATAAATTAGGTGATTCTCCCACTTCTGACCTGGGCTCTGGCACACAATGTCTTTGTGTCACTCACAGTTATGCAGTAACTGCAAGTGAATTTCTATCTGTAGGCCCAGCAATGAACAGAGTGACCTGTCAGCTTTTCACTTCTACCCCCAATCAAAGAGGGATTTATTTCGTGATAGGACTGTAAAATTCAGAGAAAATAGGGTTTACTGATAGTTGCTGGACAACACACTTATTCACAACCTGCTGCACCCCAAAGATAGCCATGATGATAGTTAAATCTGCCTCAGACATCCCTGTGCCACAGCACAGCAGTAACTTTCCATCCCAGGGAGAGAGCCCATTTCTAAACCTTTGAGATACTTGGCATTTTCCAGCTGGACCAGAACTGTTAGGGGAGCTCACGGGAAGCTGGACTAATCATGCCAGGGGCCATGGCTGTGCTATTTCCTCGTACTGGCCTCAATGGACTGAGTGTGAGTCACCATGTGCAGGTGAGGACAGACTTTCCAACTAGGAAGATGTGACGAATTTACAAACTGTCAAATGTAACCAATCTTTACCACACAGGCTCAGGGCTCTGTAGCTCATAATTTTCATGGGGCATAGCCAAAATGAGCTGCAGTACTTCCGGAGAAGTGCTTTTACTGATGCTGTGACTACACTGCCGAATAGCTTTGGTGGAATGGGTGCAAACACCATGAGCTGTGGTACCAGTTACAGCTGTAGCATCTCAAGAGGACATGGAGACAAGGCTCACTGCAGCTAAATGACTCTTGAAAGACATTTGTGTAACCTGCTCTTAAGAGCTGCTAGTGGAAATTCCACCTCCCCTTCAACTTCTGATTTCTTAACTCTGCTCTCTGCTTTCCTTAAGGTAATGCTTAATCTGAAGCCTTAAGCCAGTAATAGCCGCATGGCCAGAATCCAAAAATAGCAGTGACAATATGTGTTAACACTGGTTCGCCAACCTTAAGCATTTGAATTGTCTGAAAACGCAACAGTTCTGTTGTTGCAGCGGACTGGCTGAGGTTGGATTGACAAACAGTAGACCTCAGGCAAAATTATTCCATTGCTTTCCAGGGTAAGTAAAGCTTCCCATAACTCACACATGTGGCTAGAAGCTTCTTGGATAAGAACATGGACAGAAAAAATGATTTCCTCACAGCGGTCCACACAGGAAGTATTTATTTGACTGTGTTGTAATGAGAATGAGACAGAGATGTCTCAAGCAGCTTCTGAATCCTTCAACAAGCAGTGGAGGAGGAAGATCTTGTTTGCCTGGAAAGTTACGTCGCCTGAGGAGGAGAGTTGTTCTAGGGTGATGATCTTGTTTCTGGTGATTGGATTAGTTCACCCGGAGCTCACTATGCGGCACCGCGTAGCACCATGTGGCTGAAAGTCTTCAGTAATGCCAGTGTTTTCTGAATCAGCAACAAATCCAGTAGTTTAATCCAAGGAACCTAATATCCTTTCTGGACATAGATGCAACCCAGATCTGGTTAGAATTAACTAGGTGTAGTCTGAGATCTTTTCTTCACCTCCATGGCATTTTTCTGTATTTCCCATAGAGCAGCTCAAGTGTGGTTCCTCTCCCAAACCTCTCTAAGCTGGCAGTCATGCAAAAATAGACTTTCGTGTGCTTTGCAAAGCTTCTCTCTTCCAGCTAGTTTAGAATATGAGGAAAACAGACTGTCTCAAAATAGACAAAGACTTCCACTTTCCATTCTGACCAAAACCCACTACGTGCAGGGAGGATGACATTTCCTCCATTCACCTTAAGAACAGCATTTTGAAAATGCTGTTTCCTCAGTGATTTGGACATTGCTTGGCTGAAGCACGAGCACAGCAACAATATTTAATTCTTTCTTAATATTTTCTTTAGTTTTGATTCACTGCAGTGTAATTTTGGAACCTTAATCTAGTTTCATCAGCCATGACTGGAGCTACAAAACAGGGCAAGTTATCAGAAGATACAGCAGGGAGATAACTAAAGGAAGTTTCATTTGGCACAAATTATCAGGAAATCCTATTGAAATCAAGCCGTCAAGGAAATGATGGAAGTGCATGATTTCACTGAAAACGAACACGCATACACAGACACGGATACACAGTGCTTCCACATATTCCGAAAGTCAGTTTGATTTTTTTCTGAGGCTACTATGAGCACTTCAATGCGTCCTGGCTCCAGCCCTTGGCTGTTGCTGGCAGCCATTTGACATCATCCCTGCCGAAAGTTACACCCTTTTGGTAGTTTGTGCTTCCTTTTTTTAATAAGGTCTGGATCTAAAGCCTACACTCCGGAGAAGTGCAGAGCCTGAGCCTAGATCTGACTTTGGCCACTGGCACATCTAGCGGATCCCTGCCGTTTATTGCTTTTGCTGGGGGAGTCCCCTAGACCCTGCCGGGGCGGGCTGTGCTGCCGGCAAGCAGCCAGGGCAGCCGGCAGCTCGCCCTGAGAGCAAGGGCAACCACACGCGGGGAACAGGGCAGGACGCAGCCCTAAGGGAGCTGGGCACGTGAGGTGGCGATTACCAGTAGTAAGTTTGCAGCATGCCTGTTTGAGGGCACTGAAGCTGTTTACTCTTTCTCCAGAACCTATTGCTGATTCCCCTCCGATCTTCTGGTGTTTCCTAACTTGGTTCCAAATGCAGCTCTAACTGCAGCCCTACCTCAGAGGAGGGGTTGACTCCGGCTCTGAAAACAAAAGTCAACCGTCACCTTGCAAGAGGTGCACTGTAGGGAATGGGCCCTCTAGGCTCTGGCTCCCATTCATCTGTGGTTTAACAGGTATAGTTTTTGGCATACCTCAGTGCATTTAATTGTTGTTGCTCTTAAACAACACAAGGACAAATTGCTGGCAAAAAGAGCTATGTAAAAATACACTTGGGTACAATAGGTGTAGGATATTTCAGGCAACATCCTACTGTATGTCTTCAAGAGAGATCCAAGCACTTGTGCTTCATAATTGTGCATCCATATCTCTGAATATAGATAGCACTTACAAGTACTGTGTAACATGTTGACAACTCTGCACACATAAATATGTATTGTTTTCAGGCACCACCCAGACAAAGAGAGAATAGAGTTTTTATTTTTATTTTTTAGAGTCCTAATTACTTAACTGGCAAGTCAAGACAAAAGACCTCAGATCTCCAAGTTTAGCTCCCTAACACATTCCTGTCTATTGCTTAGATCCCACCAATTATTCCTTTTTTTTTTTTTTTTTTTTTTTCTCCAGCTATTAGCTCTTGAACTCCCTAGTTTGTTCTCTACCTCTTTTGGGTGACTTTTCAAAATTCAAATCATTCCAAAGTAGAAGCTTTAACCATCCTTTAAACCAAGATTCCTTTTTCTTTTTGACATCAAAACTTTGCTCTTTGATAACTTCAAATGCTTCTCCCGCTCTGCAGTGAGTACTTAATTCTCACCAATGGTTTTGCTTTTCTATCGAGCATAGCAGTAGCACCCTGAATGTTGTTTATCTGCTTTTGTGATTGGTTGTTTTGTTTCCTTCTTTTTCTTTTTCCTATTTTTTTTTTATATTTCTCAACTATATTCATATAAACAATGTTATTATTTGCTCAACATTGTTGTGAGGCTTTTTGTTTTTCCTAATTATGTAAAAATACATTTGCTTTTTAAACACAATTAAAGCTCCCTTTATATGCTAGTAGAACTGCACAACTGAGGTTTTCATCCTGTGTACTGCTTTCTCTGGCTATGAAACAAATAAAAGCCAAGCTTTTGCATTTCATAACCTTGAAGTTCTCTGAGTAGTTTCACCTCCAGGGCTGGGTAACTGAGTGTTTTCAAGCAGCTTAGAGAGAAAAGGGTGTGAGATGGAAGAGAAAAAGGTAGTAAACAAGAACATGATTTCCAATTTTTGTGATTTAGGTTAAACTGGATAGCTGCAGCAACAAAAGGTAGAGAGAAAAAGGGACAATATGCGTATGATGATAGAACAGTTTTATAATTAAAAAAAATCTATATATTATATTAAACTTTCAACATGAGGGAGCTAATTCTTTACTCATAACATCCCAATTTTTTTAGTGCTTTTCATCCCATAGCAGCTCAGATTGTCATCAGACTGACAGACTGAAGGAAACATGCACAGGCCAAGTTACCCACTGCAGGTGAGCAACTGTAGACAAGCTATAATGTACCAACAGATTTAAAAGTGCCCTGCTTTGCTCCACAACAGTTTGAGGCTAGAGCTGCATTTTGCTACAAAAGTAGGTGAACTAGAAGGGAGGCAGCAACTGCGGAGTGGTCAGGAGATGTACAGTGCTTCTAGGATCGCAGGATAGGAAGAATATGATTACTTGCATTAAACCATCACTATGCACCCGGGATTATTTTTTACTACCACAAGAAGCCAAGAAAACCTATTTTTTTCCAAATCTGCTAAATGGTGGATTCTCTAGCAGTACAGTGAGCTCACTTTTATCAGATCTATCAGAACTGACTAAGAAAGTGTTCATCAGATCCAGTAGATCTGCACCACTTTCTCCACCAGCCAGGTTTACCTTAAAGGTTGTTCTTCCAACAGCTGGCCTTGTCTGACCTTGCTTAGCTTGTGCTAGCTACAGAATCACAGAAAGGTAAACACTGTAGCACAACAAGTAACAGATTTTCAGAAAAATTTAGTTGTTATTTGCAATTTCTTTACACAGACTTCAGCCCAGACTTGAAAAAGTGCCTGATTTGAGACAGCACTTGTTTGTGTACTTGTAGGGTGTTGATTGGGAACAAAAAAAAAAAAAATCAGATTTTGATTGTAGTGAAGCCAGTTTTCTCTTTAAATAAATTGGAACATTAGCTACTGTATGGATACATAAAATGTAGGTGTTTCTGATGACAGACAGTGGTGAGATAATGGACTAAACTAGTAGCATGCTCTGTAGCATGTTCTGTCTGTATTAAAGAAAACCTCTTCATGCCACTTAATGTCTGTCTTCCTGTAGTGAAGTTGTTGTGCAGGGAGCATTAATCCTATTTCTATGAAATATATATTTTTTCCTGTTGCTTTATGTGCCCGTGGGAGAGTACAGCTATAGAGGTAATCTACAAAATGTTGAACTGCAAGCAGAATCCTCAAACTGCACAAGGACACTCATCTCTCCTTGTGACTTTCAAACGCAAGCCTGGTCTTCAAAAAGCTTAAGAAAAAAGTGTGGACAATAGCAGGACAAACTCTTCTTTGTTCACTACAGCTTCAGAAATACACACAGATATACACTAGAAATCAAAGAAAAGCATGTATCTTGCGCTGTCCAGATTTCTTCTATTTCTCTGTAGCATGCTTGTGCACATGAATAAACACTATTGTGTTCATTTTACAGCTCTGGGACGAGAAGGCAGTCAGAGGTTTACATGACTTGGCTGGTGCGCTCTGGCCAATCTCCTGCTTTCCTTGAGGATTTCTGCAAAGCAGGACACTGAGAAATAAGTTGTATAGCTTGCATTAATATTGCAAACAGTGTGCCTTCTCATTTAGCTGACTTGGAAGATGACATCTAGTCCTGGACATCTCTCACAAGGATCTCCTGTCTCCCTCACCAAAAACTTATCATAATTGTTTCCCTTTATACAAGTACATGACATTTCACGGGAGGAAGCATGAGGATGGAGGACCAGTCTTATTTTAGTTAGTGACCTTGGCACAAAAAGTACAAGTGTGTGAAAGCAGATAGGACGCATTGCGAACGCAGATAAGGGTTAGATGATCATATAAGAAGAAGATGAAGACTTTGGTAGTCTAGCAGAAAGAAATGGTATGGCATTTATAGAACAGAAAGGAAGACCATCTACTTTAGAAATATTAGCAAAATTTCTAATATAGGAATTTACTGGTTAGAAATGACTGAAATTAAAAATGTCTCTCTACACTGGTCAGATTACTATGGGTATACAATGTGATATAGTATGGGAAGGCATTATATGATGTCCTCGTTCTTTACATCAAGAAATGGCTCAGTGGAGAAGGAGGTCCTTCCCAAGCTTTTATTCTTTTGATGGTACTGACCCCATGATCAGTCACAGATCTTGGCTAGTGTCTTAATTTGTTGATTATTTGAGGTGTCCTTTTAAATAAACAGATAGCTTTAATTTTTTCCAGTTGTGGCAAAACTAGTATTTTAACAAATGTAAGCACATTCCTAACTGAGAAAGAACTCAGCTGCACACTTGCCCCATTCCCAGATCTTGCTGCCCAGGAACACTGCTGGCACTAGTGGAGTGGTCCATGCTCCTACCAATGCTACGTTGCTCTGACCGCTGCTACAGCTGAACACTGCCCCTGATCTGGTAAGCTCACGAGTGTGAGAAACAACACTTTCTCTGTCACTGCCCTACATATCCCTGAACATATCTGGGATGAGTGCAAGCATTGGCAACAAATGACAAATACATTGTTCTTTCGGCAATAAACCTGGAAAGCCAATACTGAAGCCAAACCCTGGTACCTGCAGAGCAAAGGGAGAAGAACAGGAAAAAAGAAAAAGGCCAGTCATTAGCTATACTTCTGCAGTGATGTGGTACTGCAGGAATGACGTATGAATAAAGACAGAATAAACAGAAACCTGTTCTTGAACAGGAGATAATACACACGACTTCTGTTAAACGCCAAATCTTATGAAGGTAAGAGTAGGAAGGATGATTACTATTTTTGAAACATGTAACCTGTATTTTGTGAACAATGATTATAAAGGCTCACTGTTGAGTAACAAGATTCAAGCTCTTAGTTAATTGTTGTATGACACAGAATGTTGAAAGAGATCTTTTTTTCAGCCCAATCCCACTTTATACTACAGTTGTACTAAGTTCAATTAAAGTTTTCATTGAGCATTCAGATGCTGAAGAAAAATCAATCTGCTTGAATTTGCTTGTGAGTTTTCAATGGGAGGAGAAACTGGAATTGGGGAGTCTGTTTTAAGTGATCTGTTTTGTGAAGACACGTGCTTGTAAGCCTCTATATTGCAACACACTGTGCTGCTGTGGTCTCAAGATACTTCCCTGGCAGAAAAGAGCAATTTTGCCATATTTTGGTTCTAGTATGATGTTTTTTAGGAAGAATGAATTTTCAGACTTTCTAGGAAAACAGAGCACGTGGCAGGAATGAAAAAAAAAAAAAAAAGAAAAGAAAAGGATGAAAAAACAGTTCCTTATGTAGTCATTTGCAGGCTGAATATTTACATTTACTTTTTCTCTCCCTGGATGTATGAATGATGAATTTAACATGCACAAAAGCAAATGCATTTGAGAGTATTCCATGCTGATGTCTGGTCTTTCATGTGCAGATGACAGCTGGATATAGAGATGATATTAATATTGCTTCAGTTTTACCAGCTACAATTCCTATAACTCATCTTCCTTTATCCTGTTTCTTCAGTACGTAGGCTGCATCTATCAAATGCTTCTCCATACTCTGAAGAAAAGCGATGAATTTGCTGAGGTATGAAGGGGTTCAGAAGAGGTTTTTTTTTTTGATGCCCTTGTGAAAATCTGGTCCTATTTGTCTAAATAGTGATTTTTTATAATTCTGTAGTTTTGTTTATACCATGCAATATTCCCCAAAGATGTGTTTTGCCCCATGCAGGCAGTATCCCAGGGCATGGTTTTCTCCATTCCCATCAGCTGATGTAACTCTCGACACAGGAATTGAGGACAAGGACCATCCCTGTTGCTGTGCTCAGGCAGAAAAAAAGACGATGAAATAGCTACTCTGTAACAGAGACAGGTGAAAGCTTCAGCTGCTGGGGTGAAGGAGCAAGGCCCAGGTATTAGTGAGAGAGCTTGGACAAGAGTAGCAGAGAGACGGACACAAGTAAGTCTTGCACGTTCTTCTTTCCTCCCTCTCTCAAACTGAGAAATAGCACACACCAGAGAAATTAAATTAAAAGGAACATGAAAAATGAGAAAAATAAATTGCACTAAATTAACAAATACTGTCCTGAAGGTTGTTAAACCTTAGATCATCCTCTTTCAACAGAGGCTTTCCAATGGTATCTTTACTTATATCACGACAAGGAATCTAAAACAGCCACTTCAACAGAAGAAAAGAGCTTAGAGGAGCCACAGTCTTCTTTGCATTCTTGCTGACAGTGAATCATTAGATTCAGCCAACTGAAATTCCCAAGTCCTGTAAAAGGAGTCCTTCCTTTTACAGCAACAAAGGAAAAATTTTAGTTTGTTGTAGTTTCAGACACAAAGTCTTAATAGGGAGAACTGCATCAAATCTGTTTAAATTCCTGCTGACCTGGTCCTTTACCCTTCCCAGGAAATAAAATTTTAGATTTCTGGAGAAAAAAGAAGTATATATATANTATATATATATGTATATATATATATATATGTATATATATATATACACATACTTCTTTTTTCTCCAGAAATCTAAAATTCTTCAGTTAATAATTTTAGTGTAAATGTTTAATTCTTTCCCATTTCTAGCAAAACAGACAGCCTTAATGAAGTTCTTTATGTCTTGTGGAAAAAGCTGTCAGAAATCCAGCCATGTTACTCATGTAGTTTCGAATTACAGCAATGTGCAGAGGCCTTAGTAAGCCAACTGTGCTAAATGATGTGAAGACATAGCAGAGACTGCCCCTTGCTCAAGGGTGCTGTACTCTTCTGCATCTCATGAGCTGTGAGTCACAAGACACTATAAAAGAACTGCTAATATAAATAGTGTATTGTCCTAAACTGAAATATAATCAGCAGAAATGAATCTGCATATGAATGGATGAGAAATGTATGTTCATCTCTAATAGCTGTCTGTGGCTGTCCCATTTTATTAAGATCTCACTGGCCCATACTTTCTCCTGCATCACAGAGTGGGAGGCCCCTCAGGAGGTATTGATGAGATCAAAGCAGTCTTAATGAGAAGAATGCATAACTAGTGCATAGCTATACTAGAGAGTCCTGAATCTGAGTGCTATCCTCTCTCCTTGCAGACACGGCACCATTTACAACAACTTCGTGTCAACTACAGACACCTTTCCAGTTTGGGGAAATTCGCTCAGGTCATCATCGCTAAAATTAATTTTGTGTGATTTTAGGTGGGAAAATATCAGATCCAACTACAATTACATCAATGTCTTTAGACCAAGGAAGAAAGTATACTGCTGAAAGACAGGTCCTCTTAGGAGCCTAATCTTAATTTTTCAGAAGATGTGTTGTTCTAGTTGCAGAAAGGGATAGTCAAGCAAGATCTTTTGCTATAGCCATGTTAAAGGCTGGCTTTATATGACCTATGGACAGAATACAACAACAGAGATTAAAGATCTGTTTTTTAATATAGGTTGAAGGAGGTCTCTTCCACTGGCCTGCACAGCATCATCCTTCAATGGAAAAGCCACTGTTCCAGACATTGTGTGTGAAGTGCACAATCTGCTACTTCCTTACATTCTTCATGCAGTCATAAAGTTTATCATCTCCTCCAGGCACTATCCATGATGCTGGTATATGGAATATCCTAAACAAAGTAAACAAAAACCTATAGCAGAAGCCAAAAACAAGGCTGGGGATCCACGGCAATAAATCTGGGGCAAAGCCATTTGACATGTGGTTGTAATTATTTGCCAAGAAAAGAAGCACAAATTCAAACATTCAGAGGGAGACCTTACAGAGCCCTATAACTACTATCAAAATATCCAGTATTGCCCCAAGAGACAGAAGTGTCTACTTGCTCAAGCACCATGTTACACTATTACTTTAGATGTATTATATTAAAGCAGTTATCAACACTGCTGGGTTAACTTCAGAAATAATAACTCTCAGCCTCTGAAAGAAAAAGAATTACTTTGTCCAGTGTAACCTGCAGGGCTACTCAGAGAGATATTTTCTAATGATGTTGAATAAATTGAGAACACAAATCTTACTTAATTTGTGGCTGGAGATAAACTTAAACTTGAGTTTAGAGCCTGAGTTAATATGCTTCCTCCATCTTCCTCAGTCTTCCTAAATCAGCAAAGACAGACACTGTCAAGAGCATATGAGATGCCAACCAGGACATAATCAGCAAAACGTAGGACATTCTGAGCATACGAGGCAAATGATCACTCAGGGAGATGTTGATGGCCTTATGCCTATTCATTTATCTACTTGAATCAAGGGAATGGATAAGGAGGGGGGGATGAGTATCAGGAATGGGGGAGGGAGTTGAGGCATGATTAACAATAGGTGCGAGACAGGAAGAACTAGATTAAACTGATCCATATGCAAATGACTTGAGTCTGATTGCATCAAACCATGCACAGTTTAATGAGTATGGTGCGATGCCTTTATCTTTGCTTGGATATGTTCTGAAATAAGGACTGCTCCAAGATAAAACACACTTTAATAAGGAGGTTTTTCATTGCAAGGTCGATCTGCATTTGCATTTCTCTCTCTGAGCCACACAGCTTTCCTCAACCTCTACTCCTTTTTGAGAGATTAGTCAGTAAGCACTTCTGCATTGCTGACACACATTTTAGGGCACTGCTGACTTAATTTGTGTGTAAGTTTTAGTGTGGGTCTTTCTGACTTGGATGAGACATTTGGTAATGTGGACTAAGTGGCAGACTCTTATTTTTCTACTTATCTACCCAGCTATCTTTGCCCTTCTGTTATTCTGAAGTTCTGTAAAACCCTTTCAGTTTTCACACACTGTGATACAGAGACATAACTTAACTTTGATACAGCATCTCAGATCTAATTCAGAACTGCATCATTGCTGCGATGTGGTGATAACTCCAGTTTCTATGAAGCTAATCTGATTTTACGCTACTGTAACTGAGGTCCAGCCCTCTATTTCAAAAGTGTGAGTTAGTTAGCTTCTTCCAAATGGCTGCCTTTGTATACTAAATAGAGCAGCTAGGCTACTCTGAGTTTTGCCTCTCTTAGGCTCTGCTTGTGATTACAGATGCAGATGAAACACAGTAGAAGCAGACTTTTCCTCTTGTAGAAGTAAGAGGATGGGAAAAAATAATCATCCTGTTGTAGATATAAAGTATTTCAGTCTCAAAATGCTGATCCTGAGCATTAGTCCCCAAATAAATCAGGCAAATAACTAACAATGTCCACTGAAATAACTTTATGAAAGAGAAATCTGTCTTCACAGCAACTGAAATTTGTCTCAGAAATAATGATCTGTTGGATCAGGCTGGTGTCTAAATCCACTTTCTCCACCATCTCTTCATCTGATCACCTTCATCTCTTTATCGTGAAGGTGACACATTTCAATAGAAACATATATCTCATGCTAACCAAGTCCTTGAGCACAGACACTTCCATTGATTTAAATAGAAATAATCACAGGTCCTAGTGCCTAGCATGTTGGGAATCCTAACTTGTCACTGCATATTAGAGCATTATTAACATGATCACTTGTTTTCTACCACTGGACTGCTTCATGTCCTCAAGAACCTCTCTTTATATTCTTTTGAAAATATTGTGTCACTTACATATCTTTTAGCTTTTCTTACTCCATTCCTAGGTGTCTACAACTTCTTTGCATCTCACCTTTAATTCTCATTCAGTAGTTACAACAGCCTTCCTCATCTTAGATCAATAATTCTGTCCATATGTGCTCCTTTACACCTCATGCTACAGCCACACAATCTCTCCTCACAGACCAAGGCTCCCACAGCAATAAAAGACTGCGAAGTGTTAACTGAGTCACAAAACAGAGATCTGATAACAGTTAGCAGAGCCCTACTTCAATCTTAGCTTACTGATATGTGTTATTATTTGTGATATTGCAATGTCTAAGGTCCAGGAGAAGTCTAGGTAGCAGAATGACTCAGTTATAGGTGCTTACATCCTTATGTACCTAGTAAAAGAGTATACTCTGGGAGCTAGGTGTGAATTAGGTGGCTCTAGAGGTAGGCACATACCTTCTTAGCTCTTGGCATGGTGTAGGACCTTGTAGTGATAGTGCAGGAAAAAAAATATGGTGCCTGTCCTAAAGAGTTTACCCCTGAAGTAAAAGATGAGCAGTTAATACTAATAGATAAGAGATATGAGGGGTCAGTAGCAGGGGTTGGTGTGTTTGTTGTGCTACACTTTAGAAAACTGTATTGCTGTAAGCATAGCTTAGCTACGCTTCAGAGTCCTTACCGTGAGACTCCTATCGGGGTAGTTCAGAGGCCTCCTATTCATCCCCCCTAATAGTCTCTCTTTTCATGGCTTAAACATAGAGATCAAATGGCTAAAACGGTGATTTAAAGTTAGATGTTTAAAATTAGGCATTGTGAATCTCCACTTTGCTCCTCCCCCACTCCCAGGGATGATAGGCATGACTCTTCAGGTGGTGCTGCTGGAGTATCCCTTCTCAGCTGCTGCCAAGCTTCAGCTGAAGGAAAATGTTTTTAAGGTCAGATCTGAAGACAGAGAAGAGAGTAGCTTTGTGACAGGGAGCACAAAAAAATCGCAGAGTTGGGTGTCAGTGAGTGGATGATGGAGGCTGGCACCATTACAGTTATCTGCAGAAGGAACGGCCTTTTCCATACTGACATGGAGTTAGTCGCATCTCAGGCATGCTTCCAATCTTTCTTTGATTAGGTGCTGTCAGAGGTCTCTTAGAAAGCTTTGCCCTTGTTAGGGTTAATCTGAATCAGTATAAACACATGGGTTCACACTGGCATCCATTTTCAGGTATCTATTTATTGGAATTAATAAAAATCATCATCTGTCAGAGAAATACTTAGAGTGAAATCCTGACACCTTTGTAAGCCACTAGCTCATGTCCGGTTTCAGAGACATCGAGTTCTAACCATTTGGTTTAAAATATTTTCACCCTTTCTCTTAATCTGACATTTCTGTTCAAGTGGTGGCTGGGCATTTCCCTTCCCTCTCAAATACGAAGGGCGAATCTGTTTCTTTTCTGTCAGGTCTTTTAGCTGCTAGTGAAGACTATTATTAACCTCCTTCTGGTCCTTTCAGTTGTCCAAGTTACATTTTCCCTTTATAAGCACAGGCACTGCCATTCATTACCACTCCAGAGTTGGCATGTATATTTAAAATCCTGCTAACATTTTGAGTGCCAGCTGTGTCACAGTTCTGAAGTGTATTTGATGACTATGGTCTGAGGTGAATTAGGAGTTCTTGAATACCGACTAGGAATTACTAATGGGAAGCGGAAACATCTACTGTTAGTGCCATCAGATCTCTGAGTTTGGCTTCTCTGAGTAATTTTATTCTGACATCTTCATCTCAGGTTGTCACTTGTACTTTTGCTACCAGTATCAACACAGGAATCTGTACTAAAAGTTAAGAGCAAGTATTTATGTAGACTTAGAGTCATACCTAAATGATCTTTGATCTCCATGCCATTTTCATGCTATAGCTGTCTCTTGCTTTTTCTCTTTTTCTTTCATTCATGTGGCTGCAAGACCTTTTAATCTTTGCTGCAATTTCCTTTGGGAGGTCTAAATCACCCTAATATTTGGCAACTCTGATTTTGTCCTTCCCATCTTGAATGCTAAATCTTAGAGAATCTTAGAGAATTTCCTGAATAATAAAAACTGTGTCCATATATGCAAAAGTGGCCATAAGGCCTTTCTCAGCCCCTTTGCCCTATTTATCATATCTAATTTCTACTGGATTTATATTAGTCCAAATGCATTCTTTGGAGGCCTGATCCAATTTCTGTTAAAGTCAGTGGCACTTTCATGATAGATCTCCATGGTAGTGGGACTTAGTCCAAAGCCCGGTGTATTTAACTCAGTGTTAATCTGAAGGACCTGTAATAAAACTGATGGCTTTGATCTTCTCTTCTGGGAATGCAACTGTGTCAGTCACTTCCATTTTTCTTTTTAAAACCCAAGTAACTGCATGTTAGGTGGGTGGCTGTGGAGACAGTCCTCATCTGTACAAATTTTATTTCTTTGGAACAATAGTTTGGATTGGACTAAAAATGATGCTATTTTCAGAAGGGTAAAATTGAGGAAATGTTACTTAGAAACCTATATATAAAAAATAATTATCTTTTTCTATTACCAGACCCAGTATTATAGGTGTATACACATGCACATATATACATATATACGTATATGTGTATGTGTGTGCGCACATCTCTGCTTGTGTGTAGCTGTATTATTGCATATATATTTCTATGCGCTGTATTAATTAATCAAATTCAATGATTCTTTTCTAACTGAACAGCAAAACAACATTTGTCCCCTTTAGCCTTACTGGACTCTTTCTTGGACTGAGCCTTGATATGTGTTAAAATCTATGCTTTTCAAATAGCAGTTGCAATGTGAATTTTTTTCTGACATGCTCATCTATCCAGTGGAAATTGAACTTAGATCACCAGTTACCAAATGGTAGCAACTTTGAAATGCTGTCAACATTGGCTTGATTTGAACTGGCGACCTAAAGGTGAAGGAATTTCCTATTAATCATTCTTTTGAGCCATACATTCCCTAGCAGTGACAATTTAACAGAATTGCCAGAAAGCTCATCTATTACAGTCACAAATCAGGTAGCCAACAACGGTGATGTTTTAATCTTAATCCATCCCTGCTTCTCCCCTTGCTTTCCCTTTCCCCTTTGCCCCTAACACATACAAACAGAAAGACTTTCCCCTTCTATAAATACAATGGATGTTGTTGTCAGTTCAGATAAGAGCAAATGCCAGATAGGATGGCAATATTTTCAGTCCTGGCAAATGCAATCATAAGTTCAGTTTATTAATATTGCAACAGTTGCACTAAATGAGATCACTTGGATAACAAAACATTTATCAACAAAACGCTGCCACCTACTGAAGTTTTGCAAACAGCCCAGATGATTGGATAAGATCACAAACTCACTCTGTCACAAGCTTATGGTCTTCATTGAAATCATTTTGGGAAAAAAAAAAAAAAAAAGCAAGAATGATAACCAGCAGAACAAGACAAGACATCTCTTTTATGCAGTCTGTTCAGGAAGCGTCAGGGTAAATCCTGGAGAGCAACCTCCAAAGAGGAAAGGAGGTTTGGCTCTTTATGCTCTATATATTGCGAAGTTTTCAAGTATTTCAGGTACAGCTGCTAGGGAACACTTCCTATCAACTGCTGTAGCTTGCAGCAGCCCACTATAAACCTCCAGTTTTCCTGTCATGCTGATCTTCAAAGCTTCTATTCAGCCCATAGTAAACTGGTATCAAGTCCTCTTGCCAGCTCTTTTTGGCTCCTTCACTCCAGGTAAGAAATATTTTTTGAAATAAATATAAAAGAAGTGAAAGAAATAATAACATATCATCTTCTGCATTTTCCATTTCAGGATGTCAACCAATTTTTTTTTTTTTTTTTTAATAATCTCACGCTTATGAAACAAGGGTAAGTCCTGTGCATCATTTATAAGAAGAGCTTATCTACCCATATTCACTATTTTGGTAGGATCAGCTAATGATCATGTATATAGAAGCTGGAAAGGCTTTGAATAGGAATTCTGTGCCCATAAGAAACTTCAGAAAGCATTTCTCCAGAATGCCATAATCCAGACTGGCCTTTAGGCAGGAGCCTAGATTTCACTTCCTAAATTGTTGTAAGAAATGCTTTGTAGTATTTTGTTGTTGATTATTGCTAAGAATGATTTAAATGAATGGAAACAAAATTATTCATGATGATGCAACTTTTTTAATTCACTGGTTAAAGAAAAAATGTATTTATGCTAATCAAGAAAAGCAAACTCAAAGAGTCAGAATAATATGGTTTAGGAATGACAATCTCAATGCCATTATTTCATGCAATGGATCACCCCTATTTTGCCTTGCAATGCTATTCAGCTGCTTATTTGTAATGAAAAGAAAATTAATACTTATCCTGGAACATCCTTGGATGCTAAAATTATAGACATCTCACAGGATATTAAAAATGTGACTGCTCTTTAACACTAGAGTACAAGAAACTGTTTAAATGTGCATAACTTTAAGTATGGGAGCAATTCCACCGAAATAAACAGGACTATTCAAACATTTCAAATTTTGCATGTGCTTCTGTGCTGTGCTAGCTTAGGGGCTAAGAATGGATATGCTTATTTAATGCAGTGTTTATCTACTAAACCTTCATTCAGCATACTGATTGTTTCTCTTTCATCAGACAGAGACAAGGACTTAGTTCTCCATTTTTCTAGTCTCCTTCTGGGCCAGTTTCAAACTTTATTGTGCCTTCCCACGCATTTGCATTTTCT
Organism: Nothocercus julius; assembly: GCA_013398735.1. Taxonomy (NCBI): domain Eukaryota; kingdom Metazoa; phylum Chordata; class Aves; order Tinamiformes; family Tinamidae; genus Nothocercus; species Nothocercus julius. The sequence goes on along the minus strand of VZSV01000181.1, from coordinate 1,137,636 downwards.
GTCTGATGTAGAAAATAGCAGCTGTGAAACCATACCCTTAGTCCTGAGGGAGTAAAGCAGATGACTTGAAAAGAAATACTCAGAGGTTTGTCCAGATTAGGGAACAGGATCGATATTAGGCTGGGGCTGGTTCTTCCTGACCTAATTCTGGTCCTTTCTGAATTGGGAAACAAGATCTCCTTTCTTCTTAGGATTTAGCTGTGTGCAATTGCCCTTGGGTGCCCTTCACAACTGTGACCACATGTATTGACTAGCCCTGGCCCCATTCCCTCATCCTAACACTGGCATTGCCTTTACTGCCTGTGCTGGTGTGCTTGTTTAGTGTGGGATGTGAACGCATTCTGGCAGCAAAACTGGGAACCCTCAGTAGTGGCAGGGCAGATGCAAAGCCTATTGGTTACCCTGCTGAACCCTCTTGCAGTACATTTTAGTCTTCAGTGTGTTTCTAAATCTGATAGTATATGGTAGGTTAGTTACGCTGTTGTCTCTGATATGTGTAGTATCCAACACATTCCTTGCTTTGAAAGCAGAGCAAAAAACTAAATTCCCAGTGTGGGCCACCTCTAACTTGCATTGCTGGGTATAAGCCCCGACTAGTTTAGGTAGTCCTGGCCATTAAGCTGTGCTTTGCTGCAGCTGTTCTTCAGCACAGAGGAACTTCAAAGGGTTTTGATTCCACTCAGGGACACTGGAGCCAACACATCTGCTAGCTCCTGTCGAGATGAAAGCGAGTGTTTAATGCACACCATTGCCCTAGCCAATGTGCAGGTGCAATTGCTGGCTGAAGCTCTTCATACCGGCCTGTCTATATTTTTTTTGTCTATGAAGATTCATGGTTATTTCTGAGCTCAGACCTTGTGGCCTGCCTCTCAGTGACATTGTTCCTCTAAAATCGTCTGTAGTTTGCTTCTTCCACAGGCACCATGGTGGTGGTTGCAAGCTTTCCAGGGTCAAGCTGACAGAGCAGACTGTCCCAACCCATGATCTCAAATGCAAGGCCAGTGTAAAGAGTGTATGCTGAGATTCACCTTCATTAGCTGAGCTAATAAGATTCCTGGCTTCTGAGGCAACATGCTAATCTCATTTAAAAATTTCCTTCACCTTTTGTACATTCCAGCCTGCAATAAAGATTTCTGAGAGACTGGGCAAGCTTCCCTGTTAAAGGGGCTTTGGCTGACCAGAATCAGGGTTTAAACACAGGTAAAACAGAGAGGACAACAAGCACAGGCAAGGGCCAATGCATGTGGGCTAGCATGTTGCTTAAAGTGAGTCAAAGACCTGGTGGATGGAAGAAGAGAAAGTGAAGGTCTTTGGTGGCCTTTTGCAATCTGCTTCAGTTCTGCCTGAATTATCATCTTTCCTTAGCCCTGATCTTCTGAGGAAGAGGCTAGAGGGTTATGCACCTTAATAACTCTATATCATAGAATCATAGAATCATAGAATGCTTAAGGTTGGAAGGGACCTCTAGAGATCATCTAGTCCAACCCCCCTGCACACGCAGGGTCACCTACAGCAGGTGGCTCAGGACTGCGTCCAAGCGGGTTTGGAAGATCTCCAGAGAAGGAGACTCCACAGCCTCTCTGGGCAGCCTGTTCCAGTGCTCTGTCACCCTCACGGTCAAGAAATTTTTCCTAAAGTTCCTGTGGAACTTTTGGTGCTTCAGTTTGTGGCCGTTTCCTCTAGTATGATGAGCTGGTTGTAAGGAAATGGCTATGGAATAGTGCCTGTCCACCTGCATGGTAGACCTGTGATTTCACAGGAATCGGGACGATTTTCTGACTACAGAATATTGGAAAAGGAGGATTCCATAATCATCTTTGGTGACTATCTCTTGCTCAGTCCTGCCTCTTGGTGTGTATTGTATCTTGCCTGGCATCTTAGAGAGGTGCTGCACTCCTTTTGTGATACAGAATGACTTAGAGAAGAACCAGCATAATACAAGCGTCTGAAGAGAATCTATTAGACAAGTTAAGAAAAATAACTCCAGCATTTAGGGCAGAATCTGACTGCAAGCTGCTGAGGACATGCTTACCCAGCCCTGGGCAGAGCCATGCAAGCTGGCTTCCTGGAGCAAGGCCAGTTGGACCTCCTAGCCAGGCTGCCCAGCCCTCCCATGAAACGCTGCTCACTGGGACTGCGGCACCTTTGCTGGGTGCTCTTGGGTCAAATGAAGTCCATCCTAAGGTCCATGTGCCCACAAGTACGCCTGGAGGCAAACAAACAAGTGCTTGTGTAGCGTTTTCTGTGCAATGTGGAGCTGAGCAGCTTTGGTCCTCACAGACTTGCATGCACTGTACATCAGGGTGGGGCTGAAAGTTTTGACACAGTATTTTGTGATGGAGTCTGTGGAGTCACCTGGTTGATGAAATGAGCTCTCACACACTGGGGAAAGAGGTGCCTCGTATGCTGTTAACAGAGCAGCTCCCACCCATGATTTTTGTCCTTTCTTCAATCACTGCTCTGGTTTTCCAAACCACTGGTGAGGTGGAAGAAGCAACCTTGTGGAGCTCCTGACAAGGCAGCACTGTCTATTAGGCCAGTGTCAAGATATACATCCATTTGTGAGCTGCCAACTTCTGGGTCACAGAAAATCACTGCCTCTGTATTACTACAGAAGCAACTTTGATATTGGTGATGTGCAGAGACAAGTATGGATTAAGAGTCAGAATTTGTGGTCTGCTTAGGACTAAATGAGCATTCTTGGTACTATACATCTTTTTAAATTATGGGATTTATGCAATCTGTGAATGAATAACTCCAGTGTGTTGCTATTATTCTAGAAGCATGCTCTGAAACTGCTGTCTCTTAGTGCTGGTCTGAGATGAAGGCAGCCTCTGGAAAAGTTACTGCTGGCCACGTCTCACTACACAACATGCAAACAAAATTTAATGCCAAAAAAAAATCATTTTGAGTTTTAGTAGCTAGTCAAGAGAGGTTCTTATATCTAGAGGACTGTTTTATTCATCCTCAAGGGAAAAGAACTATTTCATAGTTTAGTCCCTCCAGAGACAATATTTGAAGGTACTGTGCCTAGACAGACTCTCTTGCATCTGGTTTATTTGGATGTTCTTTTACAAGTAAAACTTCCTGTATCTGTTAGATTTTCTGGCCATACTTATCAATGGAGTTGGCCACTGTGTGATTAAATTAGCAACACTTATTATTTTGAAGTTCTTGTGGTCAACAGATTTGTACCAGTGCAGATCAGAACAGATTCTTGTCTGTCTTGTCTGTAGAGATTTAGAGCAAATATGTAAATATTGCATATCCATTTAGTATAGGAGATCTTGAGCTTTTCCCATATGGTACAGAGCTTTTGCTGGGCAGAACCAGAACTGGAGAAGCTCTGCTGATCTTGCCTGATGGGAATAACACCTTGGCAGCTCTTATCTGCACCCTAAGCAGAACAGCTTTGAAGTACATATGCAGGCAATCCCAGATTCTCACAAAACTGACAAAAAAGTAACTAACAATGTCAGGGACATTTGAAGTCCAAGAGCATTTTGACATTGCCATACCAAGGGGCACAGCATCCAGCCCTCTGTAGGGCTCCATGGGGGTATGGTGAGCAGTGCCTCCATTAACTGGCTGTAGGATTTAGGGCACCTACAGAGAAAATCTTTAGAAAAAATGACTACCTGACCTATTCAGAAGCAAAACACACGGGCACACACAATACTTTGACACATACCTAGGTGAACCTGGCAGGAGGAGAGCTCCTAGATAGGCCACGTGTCACAACCCTTTTACCTGTCCAATCGCCACATACTTTGGGAGACAGGTGACTGCATCAATCGCTTGTCAGAGAAACTGAAAGATTACCCAAAATAGACAATCATTGGTGGTTGTGACACTACCTGGGCATGTGGGTGTTCAATCCTCCTCTTCACTAACCATCCTTTTCAGTTCCAAAGCTCTGTGTAGCATCTGTAAAGAATGGTATCATTGCCTCAGCATACTGGTACATCTACTTTCAGAAATATGCACATCTTTTAAATTAGGTGGCAATGAAGCAGCAGGTTTGATTCCTAAAAAAACTGCCTCAAGGGTTTGAAAAAGTAAATAAGCATAGGTACTTAGATGCTAAAAATGCTAAGTCTCATTGCATCTTCATAAAACATGTGTGGAAATAGGTCTTTAAATTGCCTCAACAATCTTAAGGATTTCCCCTTTCCATGATTTCCAACCATTTCCTTTCTTCTCTCTCTTTTCTTTTTCTTTTTCCCCAGATTTTTTTTTCTCTCTCTTTTCCTCTCTTTATTTCTCCCTTTAAAAGCACATGGGAATATTCCTGACATCATTGTTTACAAATGAAAGCTCAATTTTCTTTAAAATTTTGAAATTAAAAAATACCTAAAATTCTATTATATTTATCGTCAACAAAATGAACATTTGTACACTTTTACTCTCCTTTGTACATTCTCATTTCTTTCTGAATGGAGAATTACAACAAGCATGGATATTGATAATCAAAAGCTATTAGAGGCAAGAAGTATACCTTATTTCTAGAATTACATTACACCATTGTAAGTTAATTTCACATTTTCCCTAGAAAGAATAACAACCCTAGGCTGGTCTATAGAATTGATTCAGTGTGGCAAGGTCCTAGACATCCTTCTGCAGACTATATCTGGTTCTGTCCATTCAGAGAGTTAATCCATAGCAGGTCAAGACTAAGTCTTACTGAGAACTTATGAAATATCCTCCATGTGGGGTAAAGGTGTTCCTCTCTGAGTACCTGCAAGGAAACAAGGAGTAATGGGAGGGAGGGAGGGAGACTTAGAAGTGCCTAGCAAATTTATGGCCATGAGATCCCTCAGCTTTTATAATGCCAGGAAATAAGCACCTAGGAATGGTTAAACAAAGCTGGCCAGTTTGGTACCCTGGAAATGTGCTATTCTGCTCTTCCCCTTGTGGAGTGTGTCAGTACCACCCTGCTATTTGGGGATGCAGGATCTACCCGTTGCTGCACAGGCAGCACCAGAGCTTCAAGCAAAACAGCTTCGGGACCTGACTGCAAAAGCCCTGGTTGTAAGACAACGCAGTCCCATTGGCACAAAAATAATTTGCACTGACTGTCAAACAGAATGTCCTGTGCCTAGGATTGTACATGTACCAGCTATGAACTCAAATCTTTCAGCCGAATTTCCTGTCTGTTCTCATTACAATTTTTCCAGCTTGACTACACCAACATTCATATTACTTGAGTGAGCCTTTTTGTTTACACAGAGCCTGGTTTTCTTCAGCTGGCCCAAAATGTGTTTGTTAGCATTTCATGAAGACAGTGCCTGCAGAATCCATCAGGCAGGACCGTAACTTTCTTACTTTGGCGTGTGTTTAAAAGTCGCACTACACAGATTTAATGCTGGTGGACGATAAAGAGATTAAATTTTCAAGTGCCAGCTCATCACATCAGGATGACACAACTCCCACTGTACTGCTGAACTTACATGAGTCCTTTATTGTGGATGTGGGGGAGAGACAGTTGAGGGAAGTTTGAGAAAAACAGTTTATTTATCAAGACAACAAATAAGAAAATAAGTGTTTTAAACTATAAACAGCCTATTTTGAAAGACTTGGCATGGTGCCTTGAGTGCTGTCTGTGCTGCCTGAAAATTATATAACTCGGCATGTAATCTATGTGTGTGTGTGTCTGTGTGTACTTGTGGTTTTATTATGAACAGCTCAGAGTGATGTCTGGGAGAACTGCACATCAGTGGAATATGCCTGATGGAAACAATGTTCAGGCATTTGCTGAGTGAGTTAATAAGGCACAAATAAGGCACAAAAGTACCAGGAGCTCATCCATGTAGCATTCTCAGCGTGGTTCGTGAGGATGGGGAGAAGGATGTGCACTACTGCAAATGTGCCCCTTTCCCAAAGTAATGGCTCGTGGGATGATCCCATCAGCCTTGTAACAATTCAGGCCCCATTTCCTAGGGAGCAGCTGGGGGGGTTCAACTGGCGTTTGCACCAGCAGACAAACGCCCCTCTCCCTCTGTCCTCTGTCTTCCCTTACCAGCATCTTACAGCGGGTGGAGGAGACTTGGTTAAAATGCTGCTCTGGTACCCATGGGGACTTGACCGGAGGACTCTGAGGGAAGTTGACAGCCCAGCCTGTACACAGCTTGTACATATTGAGGACAAGTGTGTGAATAGATATTCCAACACACACTATACCCTTTACAGTATTTGTAAACAATGAAAAGTAATGCATGTATGTCCTGAGCCTTCATTAATCAGGAAAAAACAACATTTGAGGAAGCATCAGGGGCCTAGTTCTGCTTTCCAACATGTAAGCACCATAACCCTCCTTAATTTGAGGTGGAGTCACATGGGTATACCCTGAGGGGGTGACTGCATCCCACATCAGCTACAAGTGACCAAAAAAGGAAAAATAATCGGTCTGATACTGGTCATTTGGACAATGTGTATTTGATGTGTCAGAGTCGTTCCAACCTTCCAGTTACCAGATGTCCGTAAAAATTCATAGCAGGCTATTAAATTTAGCAGATCCCGTCTTAATTAGATTAGCTTCTGCTCAGCATGACAGCAGAGTATTTCACTGATGGAGGATTTATAAAGATTTCTGGTGGGAATTCTTTATGGAAGATGTAGTCTTTTATCCAGTGGGATTTACAAATGGATAGGGGGGAGGGACGAGAGGAAGCCCTGATAAGGACACACAAACATTGTCATGGCATGTTAAAACATAAATAGGAGCTTTTATTTTATGGATGTTCTCTTTTTATTTCTCTTTTAGAATACAGATAGGCAGTGTGAGTGTGTTTTGTGTCCTTGCATTATCATGCCCAGCAAACATAATGGCATACGGGTGGTGGAAAACTACAAGCAAATTCTTGTTGTCAAATTCCCTCCTAAAACTAGCACCAAAGGAGTACTCAATGTTCAGTTGCCTGTCAGGTCATGAATTATTTTTTCACCTACAGGAAACAGAACTGTACAGTTTGTCTTGAGATGGTTTTATGTGCTGCAATCCAGCATCTATCCATCCTTTGCCCTTCTTCCTTTAAGGTCACTGCAAAAAAAAAAAAAAAAAAAAAAAAAAAAACAAAAAAAACACCCAACAAACCCACTTTCTTATTAATTCTGCCTCTGCCCCAATGCCAATGATTACCTGGTTTTCTCTGCAAAGGTTTTTATGAAGGATATATACCGTTAATGGTGACATTGGTGTCAGTAACAGAACGTGAACAGCAGCAATGCCTGCACTCTATTCCCAGTGTGTAGATAACTTCATAAAGAAAAAAAAAAGGTGGGTGGAGGGGAGGGGAGATCTGGATAATTTTTCTTGTCATCTGATTCACCATTGAAAAGGTCACTCCCTGTAAGAAGAGACAGTCTTCCCTCTGAGATGTCTGGGGGAGGAGCAGAGATGGTGGGGCCCAAATGTGGGACTCCGTGCCACCATGCGGCTTTTGTGAGGGGGCAAAAGAGCCCTTCGGAGCACCAGGGTCCGCAACGCCCAGGGTATGCATGCTGGCGGCTGATAAAAACAGAAAGGGACCATCCTTTGCTCACGCCGCGGGCTGATAACATTCACATCATACACCGTTTGTTACTAGGCAACTGATTAAATATACGTGCTGGTCCTTCAAGCAGTGCTTGCAATTAATTAACCAAACCATTTTCATTCTGAATGTCTTCTGCTCTCCCCTCCCCACCACCAACCACCTTCCCAAATGCTGACATCTGACACAAGTGCAAGAGATTTGATGTCCTCTTGACCCGTGGTGTAATAAAATAAAGGATGGACTCTTTGCATCGTCGATGTGGTCAACACCCAGGCAGCGGACAATTCTGAGCATCCCTGGTGGGTCTAGTCAGCAGCTGGCACACACAATAGACATTTTGCTTGCTTCGCCAGCACCAACGTAAATTGAACTGCAAAAGCCATAGGGCAAAGTCCAAAGATCTCCTGGCAAATCTATTTGGAGTGCAGTTGTATAGAGGGATGAAGGATAGGTTGTTTGTCTTGATTTTAAAACTGGCTTCTCACATCCCTAAAGTACTCATTCTCAAATGTAAACCACTACCAAGAATGTTTGTATTTGTACATATATATTTAAGTATATGTATATATGTATATACATGTATTGCAATAAATATAAATATTTATACCAACACTAATATACTTGCATGTGGTGCTAATGTCCAGGGACACCAACTGTGACTGAACACTCCTCTGTGCTAGCTATTACGAACAGACACAACAACAAACAGTCCCTGCCCTGCTCAGCTCACAATCTAAACAGCAAGTGGAAGAAGGGATTTAGACATCAAAGATTATTCAAGGTCATACAGGGTCAGTATCAGAGCTGAGAATACAAAATGGATTTTGTTTTGGTATCAGATTCTATATATATAAAAAAAAACAGTGAGTCATCTCACCCCAAATCTTCCCTCTAATTTTGTAATACAGTTGTCATATTAAAGTTGTATGAAATAGACTGGAATTACACACGGAAAATGGATAACTACAAGGATCCTGGAAGATCTGACTGTTCCTATTACACTTGATCAAATGCAACTGTCAGCTGCTTTGGCAGAGATCACCTTTGATGATTAAAAGGAGAGGACTACATTACGAGAGGGTTTGAGCATGAAACCACTCGCTGCAATCCACAATTAAGCAGGAGAGGCTATTGTTCTGCTTCTAACTGGGAACAGAGTTACAAATTTATTGGAGTTCACGGGCTTGCTGCAGAGCTCATCTTTAACAAAATCGTAGCCCCATTCGATATCAGAGCTACCCTGCTCAAAAACTTGAGTGCATTAAAGAAGCAATTTAGGGGTTATTTGAAGGGTGAAAAATAGCATGTTGAGTTGGGTTTCTTTTTTTTTTTCCTTCTTCCCACTGGCTCTCTGCTGGGGGTGGGGGCAATTTGAATCAGCAGAATCTCAATGGCATTGTCACGTACCGGGGCTGGGGATAGAGTCACTAGAAATGTGTAAGAAGCAAATAATGAAGCTCAGATTGACTGACAATTCAGGGATTTTTTTTTTTTTTTTTAACACATTGGCCAGAAGCTGATTTGGTGTGAACTGTCTGTGGAGCTGTGCTGCTTTACACTGCCTGAGCACTGTGCCTTTGATTCAGAACTGGAAGTCTCTGAAAAAAAAAAGTGTTCTTAGGGTTTGAGGCTGTTTTCATAGAATCATAGAATCATACTTAAGGTTGGAAGGGACCTCTAGAGATCATCTAGTCCAACCCCCCTGCACACGCAGGGTCACCTACAGCAGGTGGCTCAGGACTGCGTCCAAGCGGGTTTGGAAGATCTCCAG